>APFE030557640.1:0-10726 GCA_000404065.3 Pinus taeda | reverse complement strand
TGTTTCATATGTATTTTGTTATGTTTCATAGTTCATTTCATATTCATTTCCAGTGAAATTTTCTAAGTTAGATAAGGTAGAATTCAATTTTATTGCTCTGCCTCTAGGAAAATTTCATGTTCAGTGTTCTTTCTTCTTTTGAAAAGGATTCATGTACGTATGCCCTTTTCACCCTCCTAAAGCAATCTCTCCATTCCATGCTATTTCAAACTAAATTGCTAGACTTTCTACCTGTCTTGCCTCACAAAGTAATTTGTGCCTTTGTATTTCATCCTCTGCTCATTGTTGTCCGTTGGTCCCATACCATCCCAGAAACACAGTCATTCATAAAAATCGCTTCCTATATCGATATTCACGTACTAGACTAAGATCAATATTTCACTATAAGTCATCTCAGGCCGTTTCATTTATCTATTCACTGAGCGTGACACGAAGAGAGCCCTCTCCTATTCTGGTAGGGCTAGATACCAGACTGAGCGCCGTTTTTGGTTACCCTGAATTTAGCCTTCCTTCAGCCTAAGGCGGATTTAGGTGCTAACATAGTGGTGACTCTGCTGGGGATGAGATCAATTCCCTTACTTCTTGATAATTATAGGCTTCCAGATGATAAGTTTAGGATTTGATAGGCTGAGTAAAGTTGGTTGTGTCCTTTGATTTTTCTCAATAGCACACTGGCTTCTAGAAGATATACCAAAGCTAACCCAGATCCGGATCCTCCGCACATCTATGAAAATCCCAATTTGATTTCAAGAATTCATCGTCAAGAAAGCTCTATATCGCCCATGTTCAAGTCCCATTCATGCACGGACATTTTTGAGTATATTGAAGAGCTAGAGTTTGATGAACAATTTGAAGTATCGTTGTTCGAAACCAAATCCGAATGGGTGGTTGAATCTACTATCCAAAATCCATAGTTTCTTTTATACTTGGAGACAGAAAGGGCTAACCGGTCGATTGACAACTACATTATAGCTCAACTTCACACTCTAATTGCTAGTCCCTTACAAACTGTGCACACTCTTCCAACATCTCCGAGGACAAATCCACCAAGAGTGATGGCTGCCCGTTTTGCACCCGTTGTTCTGCCTTAAGTTCTAGATGATATGCTTGCATATTATCAAAGCAAAATCCCATTTTTTGATGGCACTCCTAACAGCATTACTGCTCAGCAACATGTCGACAGAATGGAAGATTTCTATGAACTTCATGAGATCGATGTGGAGAATGTGGCAATGAGACTTTTTGTACAGACATTTGCAGGTGAAGTGAGGAAATGGTTCAGAGGTTTTCCGGCTGCACGTAACACTACCTTGGCTAACCTACAAAGACAATTTTTAAACCGCTCGGAAGTGAAAAATAATCCTCTTCAAATTCTGGCTGAATATGAGCAAATCTAAAGAAACGCTAGTGACTTGGTCAAAGACTATTGCATTAGATTCAATTCAGTTTATAACGAAATTCCAGATCATCTAAGGCCACCTGTGGGACTAGCCATGGTGAAGTTCCCGGATGGTTTTGATGCTAACATGGCTTATCAATTGAGAGAAATAGAACCGGCCACAATGGAAGACATGCAGAAGACAACAGACAACGTTGAAGCAAATCTGCTGACCAAGAGAGCTAGAGAAAAGGCGGAAAAGAAGGTCATTGTAAAGGAAGAATCTCCCTCGGTAGATCAGCTACTTTGGAAGGTAGAGCAGATGCTTGAAAGGGTGAAACTTGACAAACCGGAGCCACAAGTTAGAAATCCTAACTTTCGAGGTCAACAACAACCACAATATAGAATAAGACAGAGAGATCAGCGAGCCCAAGACCAGACAACACAACAGCCAGTACAGACACCTTTGCAGCAAAATTTTGTGCATGGATCAGAATCAGATGAGGATGGGAATGTAATAGGTGAAGAAAACCACCTCTTTACTCCGAATTATTTGCATATTTATCTCACAAAAGATGAGGAGTATGCAGAGAGCTCAGCTGTACACAAAGATGTAGATTTCATTCTAGCAAATGACACCGTCTTGGAGGAAGAATTAGATGAATACCAAAGATGCTATATGAATGCTCTGTCCACCCAGTAGCAATGATATTCACTAAGAAATAGAGGTGTGCCAGTCAAACCAATTCAGAAAAGGAAGGATGTTGAAGCATCAAAGAATGATTTATCAGTTACATAAAAGAAAGGAAAGGAGGCGGTTGATTCGGAGAGCAACAAATCACCATCAGCGAAACAATCACATCAGCAAGTTGCATCGAAAGAAAAGGAAAGGAAGGAAATCCCAGTCAAAGAGGTAGAAAAGATTCCCACTTTCAATTTAGAGAATGAGATTTCTAAATTGAAGGTATCCATCCCCTTGAATGAACTAATGAAGAACAACAGTTATAGAGGACAAGTATCTAAAATGTTGAATTTGGACTCAATGTCTGACATGGTGAATGTCGAAGATGATCAACCTGAAATGATTTTTGGGCCAGCATCGAATGGTGAGTCTCCTGATAGTGATGTGCTACCTTTTTATATCAGTTTAAGATTGCATGATTTTGTGTTACATAACGCCATGTTCGATTTTGGAGCTTCTCACAATCTCATGCCCAAGGATATCATGGATAAGCTTGGTTTGGACATCACTCGACAATACCATGATCTCTATTCATTTGATTCCAGCAGAGTAAGATATATAGGACTCATCAAGGACTTGGTTTTGAGTCTGGATAAGCTCCCAATGAAGAATGTTTTGATGGATGTTGTTGTAGCAGATATTCCTCCCAAGTTTGGCATGCTTCTTTCCAGGTCTTGGGTAGCGAAATTGAAAGGGACACTACAGCTAGATTTCTCCTATGCAACGATTTGAGTGCTTGGACAAATGAGAAATTGTATCGGGAACAAAAAATGAAATACATGATCACAAGCAAGGAGAAACCAATAAATCATCTGATTAATTATGTACATACAAATTTAGAGTCTTTTGTATTGTATTCAGATAGTTTCAATGATATAGATAGTCAGTTAGTAGAAGCAGATGATATTATGGAAATAGCAGAAAATTTCAGAGGAGTTTTAAAGAAAGAAGGAAAATAACAGCAGAACACCATTGGGCAATCAGTTGAAAGTAATGGACAGCAAGCAGACAAGGCACAACAAACAGATTTTCAACACTTGCAAGAGGAGGAAGAAGGTTTGTGGACCATGGATTTCGATGGAGCAGTGGGAAGTGATGGCGCTGGAATTGGAATTTGGGTACGTAGTCCTTTCTCTGCCATGAACAAAGTCCCTAGTAACGTGTGGGTATGCTCTTACAAGTTGGCTTTTGATTGTTCAAACAATGAAGCTGAGTATGAAGCTCGGGTTGCTGGCCTAAAGATTCTAAGAAAGTTGAATGCTAAGAGGATTTCAATATATGGCGACTCCGAATTGGTTATCAAGCAGGTCAGAGGTGAATATCAAGCAAAGCATCCTAGGATGCGGGCTTGCCGTAATGCAGTTCTAGACATCATAAAATTATTTTCAGAATACACCTTGACATGCTTGCCTCGTATAAAAAATAGTATTGTTGATGCTCTTGCTAAGGCAGCAAGTAGTTTGAAGATCCCAATGAACTCTAGCAATAAATTTGAAATCCATGTCAAGCATCGTCCGACCGTTTCAGACAATCGAGATATTGGCAAGTTTTCCAAGATGATGAGGAGATTGATGATTTTTTGCAAAACATAGGCAAGTTCAAAGAGACCTAAGTTGATGTAGAAAATGATGATGGTAAAGGTAATAGTACAGATGAGGTGAAGATCAATGAAATGGACATGTTGCAGCTGAAGAATAACGTTATTCCTAAAGGCTTGATATCTTTAGAAGAAATCTTTGATCAAGATGATGTAGCCCGCAAGCCAACATTGCAGTCAACAGAGAAGGGTGTGGAAGAGGTCAATATCTGAACAACTACTAATCCTAAATTGGTAAAATTGTCGAAAGCATTGCCACCAAAGATCAATGACAAATATATCAATTTGATGTCTTCATTTGCAGATGTGTTTGCTTGGGACTATTCTGACTTAAAAACATATGATACCAATATAATTCAGCACACTATACCCATCAAGCCCAATCAGAAACCATTCAGACAGAAGTTGAGAAGGCTAAATCGAAAGTTGCTTCCATCTATTGAAAAGGAGATAAATAGGTTGTACAAATCAGGGATCATTATGCCCATCAGATTTTCAGATTGGATCTCTAACTTGGCACCCATACGAAAGAAGACAGGTGAGATTCGCTTATGCATTGATTTTATAAATCTCAATAAAGTTTCATTGAAGGACAACTATCGACTGCCCAAAATGGACGATATACTTCAGCGAGTAGTGGGAACATCTCGTATGTCACTACTTGATGGTTATTCTGGATATAACCAAGTTTCTGTCCATGAAGATGACCAAGATAAGACAACATTCACCACTCCATGGGGAACCTTTCATTACGCTAAAATACCTTTCGGTTTGAAGAACGCAGGTGCCACATTTCAGCATGCAATGGACTTGGCTTTTGCAAATGAGAAGGATGCCTTTTTGGTGGTGTACCTGGATGATTTGACGGTGCTTTCCAAATATGATGAAGAACACATTTTACCATCTAAAAATTGTCTTCCAAAAGTGCAGAGAATATGGATTGTCGCTGAATCCAAAGAAGAGCTTGTTCGCCATGGAGGAAGGCAAACTACTCGGTCACATTATCTCAAAAGATGGCATTCGTATTGACCCAGCACGTGTCCAAGCAATTCAGCAAATCGATCTACCGCGGAATAAGAAATAGATACAATCGTTCAATGGTAAAATGAATTTTCTACACCGCTTTGTACCTAATCTTGCTGAACACCTAAGAGAAATGACAAACATGCTTAAGAAGGTTAGCCAAGTGAAATGGACGGAGGAGGCTATAAAATCTTTCAATTTGGTCAAATTGGCTCTTTCTTCAGCTCCTTCTAGTCAGCCCGGACTACACTCAGGATTTCATATTGTTTTCATTTGCTTCAGAGCACACTATAGTAGCTGTGCTATTGCAGAAAAGAGATGATCACGAAAGATCCATTGCATTCTTCAACAGAGCTATAAGAGATGCAGCATTAAAATACAATATCATTGAGAAGCAAGCCCTTGCACTTGTGAAGGCACTGAAAGATTTCCAGGTATATGTTCTACATTCTCATATTTTGGCGTATGTTCCTAACGCTACTATCAAAGATGTTTTAGTGCATACCGATCCGGAAGGGAGACGAGGCAAGTGGATTGCAGCCTTGCTAGAATATGATGTGGAAATAAAGCCCACAAAGCTGGTTAAAGGACAGGGATTAGCGAAGTTAATGGCTAAATCAAACTTGCACGCCTTGGACATAAATCTGATCGTTGCTATGTCCAATGAGAATGACAAAGGATCATCAATTCAGGTATTTGAAATGTTTTCTCTTTCTCCATGGTATTCATATATTATATATGTGCTTAAAATTTTGTCACCACCACCCAGCATGGCTAGAAACAAAGCAAGAACACTCAAGTTGAAGGCTACCAAGTTTTAAATTCTAAATAATGCACTGTATTGGAAAGATCCCGGTGGCGTTTTGTTAAATTGTTTGGTGGGAAATGAAGAAGAGAAGGTCATGGAGGACTGCCACCAAGGAGACTGTGGTGGTCACATTTTTTGGAAATCAACAACAAATAAAATTCTGAGCAGGGTACTATTGGCTGACATTGTTTTCTGATGTATATTAGATGGTCAAGCACTGTCATAAGTGTCAGATTTTAGAAGGAAAGAAGAAGTTACAGCCTCTACCACTCAAGCCCATAGAGGTAAGTGCTCCTTTCCAGCAATGGGGATTGGATTTCATTGGTGAAATTCATCCTACTTCTTCCAGTCAGCATAGATGGATCCTCACAGCGACCGATTATTTCATGAAATGGATCGAGGCAATTCCCACCAGACAAGCTACAGATGTGGTAATCATTTCATTACTTGAGAATAACATCTTGTCTCGCTTTGGTTGCCCGAATAAGCTAATCACTGATAACGAAGCAACTTTCAAATAAAAAATGATGGTAGAGTTTTTTCATAAATATCACATCATCTTGGGTCACTCAATTGCCTATCATCCGCAAGGCAATGGATTGGCAGAGTCTTCGAACAAATCATTGGTCAACATCATCAAGAAGCTGCTGGAAATAAACAAGAAGAGCTAGCATAAGAGGTTGGTCAATGCACTTTGGGCAGATCGAGTCAGTCAGAAGAAATCCATAGGTACATCACCTTTTGATCTTGTTTATGGAGTTGATACAGTATTTCTTACCTCTCCTGCTGCCCCGGTAGTCAAACTTCTTCAGGAGGCCGACAGTGAAGAAGACCCCATGTGGAGAAGGTTGAATCAAATAGTTCACTTGCAACGAACCAGAGAAGAAGTTTTCAAGAACACATCCAAATTACAGGAGAAAATAAAGAAGATTTATGACAGAAAGGCAAAGGTGGAAAAATTTCAAGTGGATGATGTGGTGCTGAAGTGGCATGCAAGGAATGAGGAGAAAGGCAAGCACAGTAAGTTCGAGAATCTTTGGAAGGGTCCTTTCAAGATTGCGACATCTCAGGGTCAGAATTCCTTTCTTCTGAAGGAAATGAATGGGAAAGATAGTCCAGGAGGGCCAATCAATGGTCAGCTGCTCAAGTGGTACCATTTCTGAGTTATTAACGCTGCTTCCACTGTCACTGTAAATACCATTTTATTTCAGTTTTGTTAGAGTTTGTCAAGTTAGTCTTCAAGTTATTTCAAAGTCAAATTTAAGTCAGTTTTTTTTGGTCATTCCAATTTCATAAATGAGTCAGAGTTCTATGTTGTTTGTCGAAATAATGACTCCATAGCCCATTAGACGAAGGCACTGTCTAGCTCTTCCATAGATCTGTTGTTCTTAGCACCTCCAAGGAGCTACCATCCCCCATTGCAGCCAATGTTAAAGTCGGTTTGGTCAGTCCTCCGTCAGAGATCAAAACACTTTATGCATTTCATTTTTAGGAGTCCCGCTCCTTTCACTCAACTGCATTCCTCTAGGGGCATGCCATAATCTCACGAAAAAGGTCGTGCTAGTCACTTCCCCTCATGTCTGGCTCTTGCTGCCTCAGGTCTTTTGTCAATGATCACCAAATTCCATGACAGTCAAGGTCTGGTCCTTTAATGGACAAAACTCATTTTCGATCATTAGGTCTAGGGATTAATCAATTTTGTCTTCAAACAAAGCCATGCACGCTAGAGTGAGGGCCTTACAAAGTCATGATTCAGAGAGTTTCATCACCATGTGGATAGACTTCGACTCTTCTTCAAAACTTTGTTTTGAAGAAAAGTCAAACAGTGTCATTTGTGATAAAATTTTCAAAGAAGTCGTTAGTTCAGTTCTTCAGATGCAGTCATGTTTTCCATGGCCAAATGTCTTGTCATGCAATCCCTGGAAAGAGTGCCGAAAATTTCATCATTTGAGCTAAAATTTCAAAGGGAAAAGTGAAAATCAGTGTTGCTTTAAGTCAGTGAAAAAGTGTCAAAACATAACATTAGAAAGATGGGTTTTTGGAGAAGCAAAAATTTAACCCATGACTTCAAAATCTTTATATACAAGTTTCCACCAAAATTAGAGGCATTGTGCACATCAAGTTCATTGGGAGACATTCCAAAGTGATTAGGAGTGCATTGTGCATGTTTGGAGTGAGTTGGAGGCAGTTTTCAGGGCATGTCGCATATACACAGGGGTGCGACGCACACAGAGGGCGCGACGCACACAGAGCCATCCCTCAATGTATCTTTTCAATGAGCACGGTACACACCCAGGGTGTGGTGCACTGGGTTTGGCACACAATGCACACCCACAAAGGGCCAAAACCATGCCAAATTTCCTCAAATTTCTTGTGAAGCCCCTCAAATTGATAGGTAGGCTCTATGACATGACTTGTTCATCAAAGTTGATAAAAGATATGGTGGTTTATGGCTATGTTTAAATGCAACAAAACTCATAAAATAAACCACAAGAAAATACCAAAGGCCATTGTTTCTAGGGTTGCGTAATTGTGGTATTGAGGACAAGGTTCCATTTTCACCCACCATTTTTCCCTCACCTACCATTTTTCCCTATCCTCCCTTTCTCATTTTTCGTATTATCCCTACCCTAAAACACTACCAAACCCTATTCCCTTTCCCCTCCTCTTATTTGTCAACATAACACCCCAAAACCATACCCTATCAAATACCCAAACCCCCTACACATCTCTAAACAAACTTCTCCCCATAACCGCTATTCCCATCACATTACTCCCCTCCTAATACTCCCTTTTTCATTGTTCCCCTTGGTGATCGATATCACAAGAGCACCGAGCTTCACACCATCATCAAAGGGCAGCCTAAGCACAGTACACATAGCAGTCATGGCATCACAGCATTCATCATAGTATGAGATGGAGACACAAAGTGACTCGTCCTCAGAAGAGCAGGCTCCCAGGAGACATCACAAGAGTGGCAAACATGTTAGGGATGAGCCCACTACCCTCACTGAATTAGAGCATGCCCTCTTGCCATGTCATGTTTCCAGCACCTATCATGTGTTGAATTTTTTCAAAGGGTGGCTAATGTTAGAGTTCATCATGAGTTGGCTCGTCTTTTTGTGCTTCAACTACATGGAGGTCAGCCTATCTTGGCCGAGGTCACCTTCACATTGACACCCGAAACTATCTCAGTGGCAACAAGCATACCAAATGTTGGAGAATAGCGGAATAAGAAGAAGAAGGTGGATAGGAAACATTATGAGCCTTACATTAAGGCTAGATTCTTGAGTCAGCTCACAAGAGTCTTCCCATTTAGATACTTGAAAGATGAGTATGCTCTTGACTATATGCCTATCACATTAGGTTTCTCATGCCCTTTACCAGAGTGAGGATGATGAACCTCCCATTTTTCATTTGCAGGAACATAGAGAGGATGAACACCTTCATGTAGCATAAGACCCCTCAGCAGCAGCTTAACAGTGTTTATCACTTTGCTCTTATCCGGATTTTGGTGGATCATCAGTTGGGATTACAGGACATTGCTTGGGAGGACTTCATCTCCCGTGACCTCTTCAGCACTTCACAGGTACTATCAGAGCCAGAGCATGAGATAGTGTTCCTTCTCATCAGTATGAACGCCATGAGACAACTACTATGCCAGTATTTGTTACATATCAGAGAGGTAGTAGGCACTTGTTTGCAGCAGCAAAGCGAGTGTTATCTCCACCCGTGGTGGAAGGGGACTTGCTTCCGGCATCGACTACATAGGTATAGGACAAGGGCAAGAATACCATGCATGATGAGGGGCCATCAGGTGAACAGGATTCCAATTCATCGTCATTCAGGATGATGATGTAGATGTGGAGAGTGCCCGACTTAGGATGACTATTCAGGAGCCGAAAATGGAGATTCAAGACTTTTCACTCAATGTCGAGAGGGCCAAATGGATCATCGGGTATCTGGAGAAGAGGAATAAGCAGCTTGAGGACCAGCATGAGATCATGGAGCTGCAAAACATTCATGAGAATTGACAAGCTGCCCAGCAAAGGAGGATCGAGCTCACTACCTTGGAGCAAGAAATCAACAATGACCATGAGCCTTGGCTCTAGCAGATCAACATACACCTGGAGAGACTGCTAGAGACATTTGAAAGAGACAAAACCATACTGAGGAGGATGGTTTATCATTATAGGGCATGGAACATGAGTGCAAAGGCCCAAATAAAGAGCTTGAAGGCAAAATTGAGCAAAGCAACGAAAGAGGAAAAAGAGGCAAAAGAGCAAGATCGGCTTTGAATCTTGGCTAAAGCTTATATGTTCTATCATAGTGCCTCTTAGAGAACCTCAAGCCCAAATTTCAAGAAATTTGGGGCAATTTTGGTCACATGGTAATTTTTTGGTCAAAACATCGGTTTTTTTCTCCCTGTGTGTTGCGCCACTGGCGCGACGCTTAGGATTGGGAGCTCCAAATAACAAATGGCTTGTATTTTTGGATTCAACATGAAAAATCATGACTACTGGTGCTTGCACAAGAAATTTGGGCATGATTTGAGTCTCCAGGAGGTCAAAAACACCCAAAAAATGGCCCCTCTGCCCCTATTTTGACACACATGAAGCAGCCTTCGGAGAATGAAGATTTGGAGGGGAAAGTAAGCACTAAATTTAGAAATTCCACTTGGGTTGGAAAGTAGAAAGTACAAGATTTCCAAAAAGCACACTTGGGCACATTTTGGACTCCTACAAGTGCCTCAAAATAGGCTGCAAAGTGGTGCAACGCATGTAGGAAAAAAGGCCAATTTCACCTCCGTTTCGTGAAATTTCGATTCCCAACTTCTCTAAAGCGAGCCCGCTCATCTACACTTCACTTTTTCAGCACATAAGGAAAATTTTGAAGGATTTTCTGTTATGAAAATAGCTCAAGAAAATATAGAAAAGATAGATCAACGCCTTAGAATTCAGCCTCTTCGAAGGGGCAACCTCCTTTACATTACATAAATGAACAATTCTTGGATGATACAAATGAAAAGACCTCCTTTCTATATATACAAGTCTAAGGGGTCATAAAACAATCAAAGCCTACATAACAATAATAATGTAAGGGCACAATAATAAAAATAGTGGGCTTCTATGGGGCACAATAGTAACAATATGGGCACTACATGGGTACATCAATATA
>APFE030557639.1:5826-33860 GCA_000404065.3 Pinus taeda | reverse complement strand
GTGCTTGTAAGAGAAAATACCTGTGCAGGAAGTTCTAAGTCAGCCATCTTTAGGAGATTTCTTCGTGTTCTTTCATTTAATTCTTCTTGTGTGACGGGTTCCTCTAAGGTGCCTCTCTTCCATTTTGTTTGATTTGCATATTTTTCTATGTGAGGCAACCTCACATGGTCATAAGTGGACAGCCTATACTTGACCCTTCTTAAGGTTATGAAGTGATTGGGGTCATAAGGTTTCCAGAGGAAACTGGTCTTTAGGCCAAGGCCTTCTAGCATTCTGTTTGCCTCTTGCCAGCCTTCCTCCCTTTTGTTATAAACAAAGTGGCCCAATTGGTTTTTTACCTTCAGCTGTGCTTTCTTGCCTTTGCCTGAAAAGTTCTTCACATCAGCATTCCCAAACTGCCTGAAGTATTCAAGGGCAAACAATCCAATAGGCACATATTTGGGCAGTCTGTATGGGGGTAACTCACAACCATATATTCTAATAACGGTGTGGTTTTGGTAAAAATACCAATCCCCAATGCTGTATACCTTGGACAACTGAAGGATCCTCTGCATCTCATCGGTTAGTCTTGGAGGAGGTGAGCTCAGGAACAGAGACATGGCTGGGTGGATAAAAAGGTCTATAAACTCACAGTAAGTGTATGGAGAATAGGCTATGCAGTGAAAAACTGAGGTCCAATACACTACTGACCTCGGATTTCCTTGTGCATCCACTCTTTTCATAGAAAAATAAAATTTCTCATGTTGATAGTATAAAATCAAGTGGTAGATGTAGGAGTATCTGAATACCCTTTCCCTTGATAGGTTCATTAATTGCTCATGCATTTTGTCTGATATATAAGTGGCATAGTCATAGCAGATTGGAGTTTTGCCAGGGGAAAACATGAGCATCATTACCAGTACAGTTTCATCAAGATACTCAATTGAATTATAACCCAGAATGGGACTGATCATATCTGCAAGTTCCTTACCCAATGGGTTGAGGTAAACATGCAAAATGGAAGGGTACTGCACAGTATTAGATTTAATATATAATTGGTTCAGCTTGGTGATCTGAGCCTCTGTCATCTTAGCTCCTTGATTTATCAGATCAAACAAAGATAGGGGAACCAATTTCTTCTCAGTTTTGAATTGCAGCATCTCTCTAATGGCCTCAGGGGTAATGTAGAAAACAACTGAACCTGAAGGGTCAAGCATAGCTCTCTGAGTGGCATCACAACCATCAGCACATAGGTGAATTAGGTCAGGAAATTGATTGACCTGAGGAAGCTTGAAGATTGGGAGGAAGGAATCCCAAAAGCCCAATACATATGTTCCAGCCTCATGTTTGGCCTTTAATTCATTTAACAGGTGGATGTGGAACTTTCTTTTCATTAGAAATTCCTCTGAGATTTGATAATCCAAATCTGCTAATGCCTGCCACTCCAATTATCTCTGAGGGGCATTTAATGGGGCAACATTGAGGGCCACAAGTTCCACTGGTGTATCCATGGTTACTTTAAAACTCTGCTTATGTAAATTAGTGTTACTGTGCAGAGTAACAGAAAAGAGCGTTTCTTGGAAGGAGAGGTGATTTACTGAGAAACAGAGGATAAAAGAGTCAATTGCAGCAATTGAAATACTGCATAAAACACTAGAAGAGGCAAATGCTTGTGCTTGACAGACTCTTTCACGGTAATTAGGTGTAATTTTGGATTCCCTGTTCACGATTGCGCGAACAGAATGCAGGTTTTGTGAAAGCTTTGGTAAACAAGGCTTAGCTGGTGAATTTCGACTTTGTGACTTCAAATGGGAACTAGGCACAGGGGATTTGCCAGTCAATTATCTGTTTTTTCTTTGTTTTAAGTTAATTTCGGCTATTTGCTGACAAAACCACGCGCAAAGAGGATTCGCAGGGATAAATACCTGGTAAACTGACAATCCGGGTCACAAATGCAGGTGGGTTGGCATGGCGATGGTCTCCAGGTTGAATTCAGCAGGTTGGCGTGAGCTTGGACGTAAAATACATGCAGAAGACAATACAGAAGTTTTTGCAAAAAGTGCAAAAAACGCGAAAATTTGGCCAAAATATGGATTTTTTGGAACATTGGCACCTTTTCCGGATGACGTCATCGGGTGGGGTCAGGGTCGGATGACGTCAGCATGACGTCATCAGGTGACGTGGCGGTTTATGAGTGGTCCACGGGGATGGTGAGGTGGCGGACAGGTGGAGGAATGGCGGACGGGGGCGTGGACGCGGCGATGACGTAGCAGTGATGCTGGCAGTGACGTTGGCAGGCGGGTTGGCGGAAACCGGAAACCGTATGCGGTATGATATCGCAGCGCTTTTCATACAGAAGTGGAGTTTTTAGAGGGGGCTCCGATACGCTGTGGGGGCGACGCGTGGCCGAGGCCTGACGTCACCCTCTAACAGATATCGGAAGCTAACTTACGGATGTCAGAGCCGGTCCGATATGCATGTGGACCGTTGGATGAAATGCGCCCGATCGGACGGTCGACGGGTAAATAACCTGTCCGGACGATACAGCATCAGGCGGGCAATAAAAAATGATTTTTTATGAAATTCGTGCCCGACGGGACATTGGAAAATTGGCGAATTTGCATGGTTTTTCAATGTTTTCTTTATAAAATCGCGCATAGCTCCAGGACTTTGGATAAGTCGGAAAAGTGGGTTTTTTATGTAATTTTTCCGCTTGAACGAGTTAAGGGTGAAAATGGGTTTCTTACAAGGTTTTTTAGCAAATGAAGGGTTGAATAGGTAAATCAATTCTGAAGGAGAAAAAGAGGTAAAGCTTGGGTTATTAAACTAACCAAATGTCAATTTAATTCCCTAGTAGTGAACATATGGCTATAATGCCAAACGGGGGGATATTTATAGAATGCTTGGGATTTATACACCATGGTGTTATAATAGTAGGGAAAAGGTGACATAGGGAAATTAGAGAATAGAAGTTAGGGGTTAATATGGGGGGAAAAGGTGAATGAGGAGTGATATCACTAAGTTTGTTTGAAAACCACTTAGCTTAGGGAGTAGATCAAAATGAAAAGAATTTTGCACAAGAAATGTGGCTCTTAAAGGAAACCAGAACCAACATAAAACCTTCTATTCTTTCACAAACACAACTGGTGTAGGAATGTTAGTAATGAGTGTAAAACAAGGAAAAAGGAAGTTAGACATGCTCCATTGTGTTGTTTTCCTTATATTGACCAGCAAGATTCAGTTTGAGAGGAATACCATTTCTGCAACCCCATCTACCTACCCATCTACTTGCCTAGCATTTTTTGTTTCTTCTTGGAGGGTGCACTTGGACTTGCAAACCATTATGTGCCTTTTCTTTTCCATTGCCTTTTTCTTTTGATTGCCTATTTAACACTACCCTTATTGCTTCCAAGGCCCCAGATTAAGCAGTTGGGAACCTTTGTTTCTCTCCCTAACTATTGGTCTGCCAAGATTAAACAGTTTGGACAGAATTCTTTCTCTATTCTACAACAAAAATTGAAACATGGCATGATCCAGATTAGACTATTATACCATCCATCAAAATTTAGTAAACATGAAGGCATGTACACACCTTGCCTTTTCTTGGAAATATGGGATCTTTGTATCAGCAAAGCAGAGCATATTTGGCATTTGAATTTGCCAATCATGAAATATGAAACCTATTGGTATAGGTATCCAACAGAATCAATACAAAAAGGGATACCACACCCCAATGGATGCTTCAATGCGTAGATTATCAATACAAATTAATGGAGTAGGAACACACTTCCAAAGAAAATAAATATAGAGATCAAACCAAAATGGAACATAGTCCATAAGCATACATTGATGGAAACCATTCTTCCTCACATGACCTATTAAATTGGCTAGAATATATAATGTGGGCATGTGCATCCTAGGCCTCTCATCCTCTACCTCTTCTCCTATCACTGAAGCTTCTTCTCTCGCTGCTGCATAGACTACTCTGCTCAAATAATCTTCCTCTTTGAAAATAAATCTACATGTGAAAATTAAGAGTCACAAGTGATGATTCGTTTCCCCTTATCACAAAATATGGGAAACTGAAATTAAATTTACATTAAGAAATATTTCCTCCAACTTATTCTAAAAACGAAACCCACATCCTAATGAAAATATCTATAATTTCATACAAAACATTTAAAATATATCCCAGAATCATCATGTGACCATCCCATCACGTTGGCAAGCTCTGGTCCAGTCTTCATAGATGTTTTTGCTCCATCTATGTACCTGCAACAAAAACTCTCCCATATCATCCCTGGTAGTTTTCAAATGGTTGCCACCTTGAATCTTTGAAACAAAACAAGTTATATCTCCTATAGCTATAACATGAGCTAATATTTTTTGCTCAATGTAGGTTTATTGTTGGGCATAGGGATTTGAATTGTATGTACCCAACCTATTTTTGCAAACGAATTTCCTTATTTCTAGAATTATGTTCATCAACTACACAGATGTCTTTAACTATAGCTCTATCATTTTCATATATTCAACCTATTTTTCCCTTCATTTCCTTTGATAATTCCCATGCTCTTATCAGATTCATCGTCCTTGTGAGATTTCTAGTGTAATATTTGTATTTTATGTTATAATATACAATTATTGAAATACTCTAGTGAATAGTTACTCTTCTGTAATTGGATTAGAAGCATTTTTAAAATAATCCTTTAGGCTACCAATAAAATTAGCTCTTATGTAATTGTAATATTCATGTTTAGTTATTTAGCTAATAATCCATAGAGAATATTATAGCATAATTTTTTTTTTCCATAAATGTTAATTAAATACAACACAAAACCACATAAATTGCAAACAAAATTTATTTTTAAAACCCTAATAATATTATTAAAACTACTAAAGAGAAATTACATTGATATCCTAAGGATAAACCTAGAAGATATGCTCAATCACGAAATTCTTCGGCTCCTACAATTTGGCCCCTTTAGAAGTTGGAAACTTAATATCCCAAAGTGGTCAATTCATCCTTGTCTTGAGATTGGAAATTCAACCTCCTTGAATAATCAATTCAGTCCCTTATGTAAAGAAAATTATTTTCTAGGGTGGCTTCACAACCATGAAACCAACCTCCACTACCTTTGATATATATCTTAGAACCAAAATTGTGAAATATCGAGGGTTTCTCCCTCATGCCATAAACTATATTAGTTCTTGAAACAATGATCAAAATATCAATGGTCAATCATTGCATGAATGGTATCTCTTCTTTATTTTAATAATTTTCTCCTCCAAATACTATGGGTCACTAAAATACCATGGATTTTCCCTTTATAACCCATTTTAAATAATTATCCACTCCACCTTTTAATGTTTCTTCTCTTTCCAAGTGAAAATGAATAGTTAAATTGTTCTTCTTGGAAAGGGAAATTATAGTCCTCCCTTCCTGAAATTTATTTCCCTCAAGAAATCCAAAAACTACTTATAAATACTAGATCCCAAATGCACACGCAAAATTTTCCAACATATAGCTTATGTAGCATCCTAACATCATTGTGACATTCTACCATCATGTGAAACAAATGACCATAATGTAAATCATCCTCTATAAAAGTCTTTGGATCACAAGGTCATATTAGGATACTAACATTCCCATTTTCTTAAGACATAAAATCAATATTTGTTTTATATCTATGCATCCTAAAACTACCCATCCCCCCTCTTGTGACATATTCATAAGCTTGTCGTTTCCCTTTAGTTTGACCATTAGATGAAAATTTAGTGCTTGTTGGCTAGATGGAGAGATACGCTCAGCACTACAATCAATGCAATTGATTATACTGAACATAATATTTTCCTAAACTTGTAAAATTTATTTAATATTATACAATTTCAGTAATTTGGGTTCATTGGAATACTTCAAAATTGAATGCATTAGTATAGATTATTCATTCCAACACAAGGGTAGAGGTAGCACCTCACAAGCATTCCCTTCCTATACATTAGAAAGTCGTGCATGTTGGAAAAGGTTAAAAAATGTATTTGTAATTGAAGCACAACCAAAATTCCACTCCTCTAAGGACATACTTCCATTCCCATTTTCATTTGGTTCTACAATCTTCCAATCAAGGAAAATTTTAAGGATGGATATCTATTTGAAAGTTTAGAAACCTTGGAGAATCTTAGTAATCTCTAATAGAAAAATTGAGAACTTTTGATGATATTTTTGTAAAAATATCAAAATTACTAATTATATTATATTAGTCTATATAATATATTGGCAATTTTTAAGGTAAAATTATTTCATACTATAAAACTTTGGTGAATATTCTCTATAAAAAATGGAAATTGGCAAATATTTTTTTTGGGAAAAGTATAGAAAATTAGCCCACCTATGAATATTAGCCCCGAAAAGTTTCTTGGCTCATAAAAGTGAGATATTACAACTAATTTTGAAAATCCTAAGTACATTACCATCGCTAGCTTTCGGTAGGTGGAAGGTGTTCTGGTGTTTCTCCTTCGATAATAGACATAATTGCTAAAACATGAACACTACTTTTCTCTTCACCTACTTCAAATGTAATAGCTAGAAATTGTAGTGAAAGTGAGGATTATTCATTGTCCTTACTACTTCCATGTATTAGAACATGAGAGATATTTATCCACGGTGTTATCTTGTACAGCTCTTGAAGAAGCACTATAAAAGCACTACTGGAAGATGCTTCAACTAGATACCAAAATATATTTCCAACACTTAGTGCAACAAAGGCCTTTAACAATGAATTATATATCTCTTGATTAATGCTTTTGAATTTACCCATGGCTTCCTCCACAACTATTAGTTTTACTACATTTTCCAACAATATCGCAAAGAAATTTCAATCTAGATCTATCCAAAGTGAATCCTATGTTACCAAAAACATTCCTCAAATGATCATGTCCTTTTGTAGAATTTGGAAGGTGATGTTTTTTGGAGGATTAAGCTATTATTTTCTTCAAACATGGAACATAATGTCAAGTCCTTCAATGACATCAATAGCTACCACACTAGCCAACTTTAATAGTTCAAAAATCAAGTCTTTACTACAAACAAGTGTCATACATGTCATCTTCTTTACAAAACATTCTCCAAGTGAGTACATCTTATCTGAAAATCCCTCTTTTGTTATATATTTACATTTGTTTTCTAACTATGGCTTAAAAACAAGTGTTCTTGTAGATTTGTAGCCTTATTGACACTAGATAAAGAGACCTTAGAAACACCACTTGTTTTATTTTCCTCATATCTAGTAAATATTACTAGTTGGGTACATACAAGCAATGATGATACTACCACACTTGTTCCCATGCACTTCGACTTTCAAATCAACATGTGGGTAGTGGGAGGAGAAGAGAACACAACGTTTACTCATCATTTAATGAAATTTCCTACATATGTTCCACCTTCCTCTGGTAACTTCCATAAATTCCTTGTCACGAGCATAATATTAGGGAGATGTATGATATCCTCCAATTCCAGAACACTTTATGCCATATCTCAAATGTCAGATATAGAGGATGCCAACGCTGATTACGGCAAATATCCCATTGGGGTTATTTACGATATGGATGATTTAGCAAGTGGATGTAGGCTAGTTGACAGCCAGAAAAGTGAACACACTGAACAAGTTGATCCCATCAAACTCCCTAAGCTTCCTAAAGTTAAAAATGTATGGAATAGAACTAACTGTGGGAAATAAATGAGCACGATATACTCCTAGTTGTTCTACATGTTTTGTATATGTGAAAGGGTCTCTAGGCGAGGTATGCGTGGTGGACATTCAACAAAGGTGACGGTGTTAAAAACTATGGTTACAAGGAGTTAAATCGGTCAGATTTAAAAAATGCTTACGATATTTCACTCTTGAAAATTGAAATGCGAAAATTTTGAATTTGAAAATTGAAATGTGAAAATTTTGAAATTGATTTATTTAATGATAACTTTTTTAATTGATTTTTTAAATGGTTTAATAGTTCCACAACTTTTCTATATGTGTTTGCTATCGATATTAGCTAAGGGGAAAACAAATCTTTTGAGATTACAAGAAGGGAAGAATAGATACATATCACACAGATAAAGCAACTAAAGGTTAATCCTTTTTAGCATTTTTTATTAGACAATTCCCAAACAATGAAGGAGGTTAATTACTAAATTGTCAAACCAATGCTGTAATTATCATTTTATCTTTGGTCAATGAAATTTTTTAAACTGCATTGAGTAGAAAATTTTTGTACATCCTAATACACTAGATTGATTTAGAAAATAATATATGTAATGTACCAAGAGTTGAATGATTTATCTTGCTAATGACTTCCCCATATCTTGTAAAATAAAAAAATAAAACAAAGACAGAACATTGCTTTTTATTTTTTTCTCCATTTTGTTGCCAACATAAAATGGAATATATATATATATATATAGCTGAATATGGTATTAATGTAGAGTCTGCAAGGTTAATACAGTCAACAATGTTAATCTTCATATCAGTTAGAAAAAAATGTCATGTATCGTATTCTCCAATAACAATGGAGAACATAGTTAATGGAATGAGAAAAAAGAAACCAAATATTTGCACAAAGATGTCATGTATCCTATTCTCTAATAGCTATGGAGAACATAGTTTATGGAATGTGAAAAAAGAAACCGAATATTTGTACTTGGGAAGTTTATCTGATAAAAGACATAAAAACGCACTCCATAACACATGATCATTTATAACATTAGCCCCTGTGTCAAGAAAATCTCAAGCACTCTAATATTTGATTTGATGCCACACGTGATATCTGATTTGATGCCATAAGGGATATCTACAAGAAGTTTGGGACACTTGTAGTTTGGACTGCCAACAACCTGCATGGTTGAATTAAACAACATCAATTCACATATTAGATGATATTACTTTTGATGGGGCCCCATAAAATATTTGAGTTCTTGAAGCAATGATCAAAATATCAATGGTCAATCATTGCATGAATGGTATCTCTTCCTTATTTTAATTATTTTATCCTCCAAATACTATGGGTCACTAAAATACCATGAATTTTCCCTTTATAGCCCATTTTAAATTAATCATCCATTCCACCTTTTAATGGTTCTTTTCTTTCCAAGTGAAAATGAACAATTAAGTTGTTTTTCTTGGAAATGGACATTATAGTCTTCCCTTCCTAAAATTTCTTTCCCTCATGAAATCCAAAAACTACTTATAAATACTAGATCTCAAATGCACACGTAGAATTCTCCAACATATAGCTTATGTAGCATCCTAACATCATTGTGACATTCTACCATCATGTGAAACAAATGACCATAATGTAAATCATCCTCTATAAAATTATTTGGATCACAAGGTCATATTAGGATACTAGCATTCCCATTTTTTGAAGACATAAACTCAGTTTTTGTTTTGTACCTATGAATCCTAAAATTCCCCCTCCCCCCTTTCACGACACATTCATAATCTTATCATTTTCCTTTAGTTTCACCATTAGATGAAAATCTAGTGCATGTTGGCTAGATGGAGAGATAAGCTCAACACTAGAATCAATGCAATTGATTATACCGAACATAAGATTTTCCCAAAATTGTAAAATTTCTTTAATATTATGCAATGTCACTAATTTGGGTTCATTGGAATACTTCAAAATTCAATGCATTAGTATAGATTCTTCATTTCAGCACAAGGGCGAAATGTAGTACGTCACAAGTATTCCGTTTCTATAAATTAGAAAGCCATGCATGTTGCAAAAGGTTAAAAAATGTATATGTAATTGAAGCACAGCCAAAATTCCACTCCTCTAAGGATGTACTTCCATTCCCATTTTCATTTTGTTCTATAGTCTCCCAAGGAAGGAAAATTTTAAGGATCGATATCTATTTGAAATTTTAGAAACCTTCAAGAATCTTAGTAATCTCTAATAGGAAATTTTAAAAATTTGATGATATTTTTGTAAAAATATCTAAATTACTAAATATAAGATATTATTCCATATAAGATATTGGCAATTTTTAAGGTAAAATTATTTCATACTATTAAACTTTGGTGAATCATTTTTATAAAAAATGGAAATTGGTGAATATGTTTTTTGGAAAAAGTATAGAAAATCATCCCATGTGTGAATATTTGCCCCAAAAAGTTTCCTTTCTCATAATAGTGAGATATATTACAACTAATGTTGAAAAACCTAATTACATTACCCATGGCCTAGGCCTTCGGTAGGTGGAAGGTGTTCTAGTGTTTCTCCCTTGATAGTAGACATAATTGCTGGAACATGAACACTACTTTTTTCTTCACCCACTTCAAATGCAATATGTAGAAATTGTAGTGAATGTGAGGCTTATTCATTTTCCTTACTACTTCCACTTATAAGAATGTGCAAGAAACTTATCCACGGTGTTGTTGTGTACACCTCTTGAAGAAGCACTATAAAAGCACTACTGGAAGATGCATGAACTAGATACCAAGATATATTTCCAACACTTAGTGTGACAAAGGCCTTTAACTATGAATTATGTATTTCTTGATTAATGCTTTGGAATTTACCATTGGCTTCCTCCATAACTATTGGTTGTATTGCATTTTCCAACAATATCGCAAAGAAATTTCAATCCAGATCTATTCAAAGTGAATCTTGTGTGGTCAAAAACATTCCTCAAATGGTCATGTCCTTTTGTAGCATTTGGAAGGAAAGATTTTTTGGAGGATCAAGCTTGTATTTTCTTCAAAGATGGAACATAATGTCAAGTCCTTCAATGACATCAATAGCTACCACACTAGCCAACTTTACTAGTTCAAAAAGCAAGTTTTTACTACAAACAAATGTCATACTTGCCATCTTCTCTAAAAAACATTATGCAAGTGAGTACATCTTATATAAAAATACCTCTTTTGCTATATATTTATATGTGTTTTGTAACTATGGCTTAGAAACAAGTGATAAAAATTTTAGTAGATTTGTAACATTATTGGCACTAGATAAAGAGGCCTCAGAAACACCATTTGTTTTATTTTCCTCATCACTATTGTACATCTCTTTTTCAAGTCTAGTTGCATAACATTTATTCCTTTTAGTATTTAAAGCCACATTAGACACCATTTCAGGCATAGATTTTGTTGGTTTAATGAGGCTTGCCTAGGTTCGAAGTTGAGCTAGTGAAACAAATCATGTTACTACTAGTCCTTTCATCAATAGTCTGCGGAGCATGGACTGAGGTCTCACCTGAAGTAGTATGGGAGGGTTCTAGAACTAGGTTTCCACACCCTAGGGATGTCTCATGGTTTCAAGTGGTCCACAGTTGTTCCCATTGCTACGCCCACCTTCTTATACCTCGCAGCTTGAGATACTGCCTTCGCGTAGCCCTACTCGGGGGCCCAATCGTGTTACTACCCAAGTCCTTACTGATCATCCAATATTAGTTGATTACCTAAGATTATTTTTATGTTTCTAGTTATACTTAACAATATTCCCCATTCATACAATCATGCGTAGTAATAAAACAATATAATTTCAAATGATATCAAACATCTAATAACTCAAAATAGATAGACATGACTAGTAATGAAACTTCTCTTTATTATTCTCTTCTCTGGTTACAGACTCGACTCTACCCTGCGCACATAGCTGCAAAGCCTCTTCCTACTCTACCATCCAAGATGCACTTAGACTCTTCTTCTATGCTTCACTATATTATTCCATCCATTAGATTCTATCTCCATCTCCTCTTTACAACTTAGAGCCTTGCTCTATTTATACAATCCCATGGTTCGTGAACCATGGGTAGGCCAACATTACATTCTATCTTATGGTGCACAGCCCTATGACTCTAACATACATTCTGCGCCGACAATTCGCAGGGCTTTACAATAATATTACTCAAAACTTGGGTTTTGAGCCCCAAAACATGTTGTGGGGGGGAGATTTTTTCCCAACAACTTTGCTTCCAAATCAAACTTATTCCCCATTATTCAAGACATAGTCTCCATATGAAGATTTTGATTTATCCTATGAGTTCAACATTCCTAATAATCACATTGAGAATATCCATAAATTTCTCCAACTCACTACTGCTTCTTAAAACTAATGGCTCTTTAAGACATTTTATAAGCCTAGCTAGAGATATTTCTCCTTTCTAGGAGCTATCTAAAGACCATGAGATGATATTTTCTTCAAGTAAAATTTATTTCCCTTTAGCTTTCTTCAATTCTAAAGTTGTACTACATGATGACTCCAATATTGAATATGGTTCCACATAAGATAGAATATTTACATTAGATAAACAATTTGTTTCCAAAAATGTCAAAATTTATAGTATTTAATGAGAGATAGGAGGTGGGAATCCATTTGATAATCATGAATAAATATATCTTATATTCCATTAAAAACCATAAAACCTATGGGATGTAACCTCATTTGAATATTCTCCTAATACCATGTTTTTTGGCCTCACCATATCTATCAATATTTGAAAGACATGTTTGTGTAGTATTGTGTCCACAAATATTTAGGACGATCTTTTGCAAACTTTATTTATATATTGAGCTAGCTTCTAATGTTGGGGTAGTGATTTTAGAGAAATATTATCTACCAAATAATTCCCTTCAACTTATTTCAACTATGTTGGAAACAATGTTTAATTCTGGGGGGGGGGAGGTAGGCAAATTAGTATTAAGACTAATATGATATTTTATACCAGTTTATATTTTCATTTAACCTTCGAAACCATTCATGTAAAACATCAAAAAAGAAATGGAAAATTCTTTTGGGAGAAAAAACACCAAAGCTTGGTTTTCATTATGATGTAAAATGAAAGATCATACTTTGTTTACATCAAAAGTCTTTGTGAACCACCACTCACGGGAAGCACCAACTCCCCTAGATTGTTTGTTAGAACCCACTAGCAACAAACACCAACTCCCCTTCTATAGGTACCTGATTAACTTTCTGATCTAAGCACCCACTTGTAGGAGCCACAACCTCCAAGCTCTCCTTAGAGACTCACTGGATGGAAGCACTAACTCCCTAAGACATAGGCCCCAACCTACACTCATCAAGGAAATTAATACTCACTATAAATGATATCCTCTCTACATATTTTCAGCTCTGCTATCATTCACTTGGCCCTATGTTCTCCTCTGCATTTGACCGTATGTTTTTCTTAATATAATTCACTTTACTCAACCCACACAACACTTAGTCCACATTACAACAACATTTAGTTCTTCTCCTTTCATCCCTGAGAAAATAAACAATCAATAGATCTCTAGCTTGACTAGTTCTCAGGAACTCTTGACCTTTCCCTTTTTCATATGAACTCTTTGCCTCTTAGAGAAGTATAAATAGTCACACTGATCTCTATACTCAACCCACAATGATGCTACATCCCCCAACTACACAATTACAATCCTTCATTTTTTTCCTCCACTACAAAGGGGATATTTCTATCTCTGTTAGCCATCATTCTATCATCCACTCTCCCTGATAGCGTACTCAAACATGCCTTCCCATTTTAATGCTTGGCCTTCTACAACAAAATTAATTCTAAGAATGGGCACCTAAGCATTTATCCATCATGAAAATTAATTCATAGTCAAATTGTTTACTCTAGCAAGTAATTACATTCTTATTAATTTCGCAAGCCTTTGCCAACTTGTACTTTAGACATGGATTCTCTAAGCTATGGTCAAATATCCATTCATTTAGAGGCTATTTATCTCATATAAATTAGGCTCTTAAATTCAATTTGTAATTGTGGTCCTTGATCCAGCAATCCTTGTAGTTTCCCTTGACACTAAATTGTAGATCTAGCTTTCCATCTATTCATATACATAGGCGCTAAGCCCTTAGCCCAAAATGACTTTTCATTATATTCAGTTAAAAATGCCCTCAATCACAATAGCACATGAGACCTTCACAAAACCGTGACCTAGGTATGCCTTCCATCATTTGGAGGAACTGTTAACTATCAACCAAGAGTTTCATCTCTTAGCTCTGTTATCTTGGCCAATACTTCCAACAAACATTTCTTTTCCTTTTGGGTGAACCTTCTGAGGTTGATTCTATGTCTCTTAGGCTCATTATCCACAGTAAACCTTCTAGGATTTTCCTTCAGTGATTTTCCTTCCAGGATTTATCTTCTGGGATTTACCTTTTGGAATCAAATATCCATCTTATCCTATCCAAAAATCCTAGCACAACTCTTTTTTTCCTCTTGGGTGAACCTTTTGGGATTTATCTTCTAGTATTTATCTTTTGGGAAGGTCCTTTAGGATTGTCGTCATGTTGATGTAACCACTGCTACATGGTGCCATTTGAGTGGTGACACATGTCATTCATATTTGGCCCACTAGGGTGCCTAAAAACATGAAATATGCACACCACATTTCCTTTGTACCGACATCATGCTGACTCATCTCATGCCTATAAAATATTGCCACATTCTTGTTAGAGAGGAGAGATAAAAGGGTCTTGGGCCCTGAGTTTTTTAACCAATTCCTTTGTTATATTTTCAAAGGAGAAACCACCAGATTCAAGCTTTTACATTGCACTACTCTCCATTTCTATGTTGCTACCACATTAACATGCCATTTACCATCTCGAGCCCTCACCTTCTATGTGGACTATGTTTCTTTCAAGGTAGTCATCCCATGATATCATCAGCCTAGGTTGTAGTCATTTTGGGTACTCCCTTATGTACTCACATTGAACCATCTAGGGTAAAATTCCATTGAGATGAGCTATGCAATGGGTCTGCCTCTAGGCCAATAAAAATGCTTCGTGTTGTGGTATTATTAGGGAATGTTTTCCTGGCTCTCCTTTAGAAGCTTCGCTACCTACTCTTACAACTATGTTCAACTACCGAAATTGGTCTCCACTTTGACCCTTGGGCACCTTTAACTCAACCCATTTGACTTTTGAAGTATCTTAATTGGAAATAACTCCCAATCGAGGAGCCTAGTTGTAGACTTCAATATATCATTGGAAAGCTATTTTTTAGCATTGTCCAACTATGCCAATTTTAGGACCCTTTTCGATAAAATCGCAAGGCATAAATTACTTCAAATACTAAACCAACAAACCATTATATCTCTAATATTTTATAGCTTCTCTACATATCATACTAGTATGATGGTCCTCTACCAAATTGTACAAAAACCCTGGGACTCTACCTGAGCTTAACGCACATCATGCACATCAATGTTGATTAAGTTTCCATAACTACTAGCCTAGTTGAAATCAGTTCTATCTTGGTTGACATTAATGCCAACACACTAGATGCCATGAGCTATCCAGAAAATTCTAGCTATGCAACAATATCCCCCTTTGGCATTGATGGAAACACCTAATAATTTATCCTCATTGATGGTCAATCATCATGTTACCTCCAAAATTCTCCTTGCATGATCCACTAATGGATTTCTCTCCCATGTGTGGGCCATGAACAACTTACTCTCCCCCTTTAATATTAATGGAAATGGGATACAAGCAACTTCTTCTCCCCCTTGCAATTAGTGACTGAGGGTCTCACTGCTAATGTGCATTTTTCTCTACGTACTTCTCTTCTCAAGAACTAATATCCTTAATGAGGCACTTGAAGTGTGCTAATCAAACTGCTACATCATCATGGGCAAAGGCACATGAAAAATAATAAATTACCAAAACATGTCCTTGTATATCTTTATAGCTACTAATGCTTTAGGAATTGGACATTCTATATGATCCCCCTTAACATGTAATTATTGACCAATGCTATCAATAGCATCTGGGTATATTTCTTGTTGGCCATCATATACCATATTGTTTTCTCTACCTCTAAGAAAATGTTCCTTTGCAAAGAGACTATTGTTGGCCCAAATGTGTCGTTGAGATGGGGAGGAGTGAATCAATGTGAGGTCAATTTTACAATTTCCCAATATTTCTTAATTATACAATCGTATAGAAATGGACTATAAAAATTATAACATCAACTAAAATAGTGCATTATCATATAAGAAAAATAAAAAGAAGTAATCAACAGATCAAGAAACCATCACATCACAAGGAGACACATTTTGTAAGGTGGAAACCCATATGGGAGAAAACCATGAATCTTTATCTTCAATTCATTTACATTAATTTGCAGGATCAAACCTACTTGAGGAAAATACCCCCAAGGTATCCAATTTTCCACGTTGTACGCTACAACCTAATTGAAACACCAACCTCAAAATATGAAATCATATGTTCATTATAGGATACAACCTTATTGAGGATTCACCTCGAGGATGAGAAACCTCCAACCTTGTCTAGGGTCTAATCTAATTGAGGCTTCAATCTTGATAATGAGTGGGTTCTAACTTTCTCTAAGCTCTAACTTGATTGAGGCTCCAACTTCCTTCTTAAACCTACTAATGGACCTCTATTTCATATCATTTTCAAATTGGATCCACCATCATCATATATCACTGAGTTATACAGAATATCATAATATATAATCTACAAACAAAACATCTAGCTATTATGTTGCCACAAGATTCATATCAATCATTTATTTTTGCTGCCAAACTACTTCTCATACTTTGTTTCAAATACATCTTCAATTTCATCATTTAAACCCATGTTTGGAAGTTATTTCCTACTTGTATCCATAATTCCTTCAACATGATCATAGATCTTATAATCAAATATAAGAGATCTTGATCATCAAATAAGTGTCAAAAGAGCATCATACCCTTCTCCTTGCATTCATCAATGATCCTTGATCATCCAACTTCTTCTAAAATGAATTTGGGCCAATATTGACCCTAGAAATCCAAATTAACCATATAAAACTTTATAATAACTCAAATATTCTACATAACATTCCTTTATGGGCACTCCCTTGGATTCTAACACTGGTCACTAGTAATTATTAAACATGAAACAAAATGGAAGAATATATAAAAAATAAAATATAACCAAACCTGGTGAATCTACGACCACCAATATACCATAGATATATGCTACCAAATTTGTTGTCTAAATATTTTTACAATGTTACAGTTTAAATATAATTTTGTTCTCAATCCTATGTAAAAGGCAGGGGAATTTGGTGATGTGGCTAGTCCACATCCAATGTAACTCAACCTACATCGTTTAACATTCAATGAACCTCAACACACACAAACACCTCTAAATCATTGTGCATAAAACTAGAAGGGGCCAATCGAAACCACTACAAACCCTTCAATCTTGTCAAATAAATATGACACTACAAGGATCATATATGTGGTTGACACGTGTGCCATACTATAACCATCACTGGTACCTAACATAGGTAATTTGTATGAGTTCCAACCAAGCAGGATAAGGATTTCTACTATCCATGTTACTAAACAAAATTTAGTGAACCAACATATAGGATTTAAACAAAACGTGTTAGAACCAATCAGAAACCATTAATCTACCATCATGTCTCAAAAAATAAAATACTTGTCAAGTTCCAATCTTGACTAGACTTACCACAATAATGAGACTAGCTCTTATAATCAAGTTCTCTCTATATATAGCAAGATAGATATCATGAGCCTAACTTCTGCTAGAGAAACACTGTTATAGCCTCCATTTAAATAGCAAGGGTTTTCCTTGGACATAATGAACAAATTTACACGATATACATCTCAATCGGACAGAGTTGAACCTTAGTCAAGAACATATGCTCCACTTATATATTTTGACCTCCGTTAGACTTAAAATCAATATTGTCATGTTTTAAGGAAACTAGAACAATAACTTGGGGGTAAACCACTAGTCCAAAACTTCAAATTCTAAGCACAACCTAGGCATTACTAGAACTAGTACTCTCTAATGGTTTTGAACTTTTCCTCCAATAGGATTCTAGAATATTCCTTGCATCAAACCAATCTAATTGAATATGAACCAAAACTACTACAAAGTCCCTTGGCATAGAAGAAAACGTATCATTACATTTTCATACCCTTAGCTTATGATCATATGGCTATTAATAGTCATAGGGTGGTCCTAAGGCTTGACATACAACCAAAAATCATCTTCGTATAACCATGGTTGACCATGAATCAATCCTCATATATCTGAAAATGATGCATACCTACGCCCATAAGACCATTCAAAGTCAACTATGTGCCTAGGGGTGGAAATCATTGTGACTAATATTATTCCCTCCTTCCATGTGACCATACCCATATGACCGTGGCTAAAGGGTCACTGGTCATCCATAAGATTATTTAAATATGATTTAATCATGCTTAATGGCAGCCCACGAGGGTTTCCATGTGTCATCTATTTTTCATATTTTTACCAATCCAAAGCTAACAATTTTCATGGCCTTGTAGCATCCCTTGATGGTGCCACATTATCTTTCTAAATTAGCTTTCTTATTTGTCATGTCGACTATGTAACCATTCCATGTTTCTATCATCAACAAGTCCATGTCATCATCAAACATGATAGTTCCATTTGTTGTAATCCAGTAGGTCCAACAAGATTGATTTAACATCTTGAAACTTCACCATAATCCAATTGTTATACTTTTCGAAGTGACATTGATTAACTTGAAACATGCACATCATTAAATACTGTGCAACATAACATGCCCAAGGCAATTGATTTTCTTTGTCAATGGTGGATATACTCTAAACGTGCCCCTTGGTTAACATATTAAATTTTTGGCTCTTTGCCCTAATGTGCCGTCCTTTGACTTAATATTGAAACTTCAATTAGCCATAACTTCTCATCTGGGAGGAGTTTTTCTGAGTAGTAAATATCATTGGAAATATATTTACAAGCTTTATGAAACCATACTATTAGTAGGATCTTTCGAACATCATAACTTCATAAAAAACTCAAATAAATTAAAGCAATTATACCTTCATGTGTGGAGGCCTCATGCAAGATCCAACTATTATATCACTTCATAAAGATTTTTGCTTCTTCTTTGATCATCAAACATGGTACTACTACCGCTGTCTCATACACCCCTTTTATGACAACACTAAGTGAAACAAATATGATCCTAATAATGATTCCTCGCTCCGTTCCTTAGTATTTGTGCCTCAACTAGTAGTGGAAATGGCAAGGAAAAAATAAATTATTTTAAGTAAAAACAACATATTCACATATATTAGTGGGTAAAGTATCAATAAATGAAGCATTTTCCATATCAACAGCTTGACCTTCAACTTGAAGAGATTGGATAAATCTTATAGAATGTTTTTTTTTCCCAAACTTTTGCTTGGATGTATAAATGAAGGGCCTCCAATAACTTGGGATCAATTCTTGTGTAAGAGGTTCATAATTTGCATATAGAATAGATTAAGCATCATGAGAAGCTAAAATGTCATCCCTAATATCCTTTGGAATTTCATATATAAATGTATCATCAATAATGTTAACATCTAAATCACCATTAGAAATATTATATTGTTTTAATTGACCATTCTCTTTCCTAGATAAACAAGGGAAACAAATGCAAGTGTAGGGAATATAAAGAAATACACATGAGAGTAGTGGAGGTCCAAAAATAAAAGACTCTAAAGCATCCCTACCAAACCAAGATAGGGGCTAATGGGGGATGTGGTCCTACTTCTTGGAGGTTAATCTGTTTTTTATCTTGCGAAGTTTACATCACTAAACATGTAACAAGAGTTGCATGAGTTGAGTCCTGTGGAGTTGAAGGCCATCTCAAGGCTGGATTTCTATTGAGAGTGTAACAACCCCAATGAAAATTTCATCTAAAAAATATATAACCCCATGGTTAATGGGACATGTATTCCAAGATGAATGGTGGGAGAAACATCCTAGTGCATGTTGATTTGATATATTATGGCTAAGGGAATTGGAAAATGAAATGGCTAAGGTTTTGGAAAGGCATGAGACATTAATTGCCATTTATTTATGAAAATAATGGAAATTATGAGAAAATGAGGTGAAAGGTCACAAGTTTCATATGCGAAGGAAAATGAAGAAAATAGAGGCTCATCCATAAAAAGGCTTATGAGGACTAGTTAGTAAGATCTTGACGATATTTGGTAGAGCTCTCTTCTATTCTCCCTCTCGATCTTTCATACTCTTGGATACATAGAGCTTTCATAGAGCACTCTTGGAGGGTGTGGCATACTTGGATTTTTGGAGAAATAAGGTAAAGGAGGAGCAGGAAGTGCAAGAGGGCATTGGGATCAGCAACTACAACAATTTTTCTTGCAGCTACCGAGTTGCATGTATATTTTCCTCACAATTTTTGGCATGCATCACACATGCATGTGATATATTGGTTATGATCTATCACTGGCATGTATGATTTCCTAGATTGATAGTGGATTTTCCTAGCCTTTCCATTTCATGGATTGTCATGGCGATTTTGCGTTTATTTCCTTCTTTTTTTTTGGTTGGTTCTCATGTTTCCTTAGCTTGAGTTGAGTTATTAGTTCTTGGAAGCCTTGGTTGGAAAAATGCTCTAGAATCCTTGTAATAGATTGGGGTGAATTACTAGTCCCGTAGCCTTGGTTGGAAAAATGCTCTGGAAGCCTTGTGAAACCTTGGGTTGGGTTATTAGTCTTGGAAGCCTAGCTTGGGCAAATGCTCCAAAAGCCCTTGGTGGGCCGGGTTACTATTCTTGGAAGCCTTGGTTGGACAAACACTATAGAAGCGCAACAATAGTTGTGGGTTGGGTTACTAGTCCTAGGTGTTAGGTTGGAACAAACACTCTACAACCTTGGAAGGATAGGATGGAGACTAATTGGATTATGGTTTTGGTGATGTCGAACTATGATGTGGAATCCATATTTGATGGGTTGATGTGGATGGCCTCTAGAATCCCTGGAGGTTTTTTTATTGATGTGTTCTATGAGATCCCACATTCATGCTTGGAATATGTCATGGGGGTGAATGGCAGAAGAGAGATTTGGATAATCCATTCTACGGTTGGGTGGAACGTGGAAGCCCCATTCCAGGTTCAAAATTTTGATCATTAATGTAAGGTCATTTCTCTTGGTATTTCTATGAGTATTATGATGGATTATATGTGGCGTATATGGTTGTGATTTCATTCATATTTCTATCCCTATTATGTTGGTCATGTATATGCTTTATGACAACAACTACATATGGCTCTCATCATGTTTTTACTTGTAAATGAATGAACAATGTATCTATGACCTAATGGATGAAATGGAAATTAGATTGATAAGGAAACAATGCTTCATGGAGACTATCAAATAAGTATGAGACCCCTATGCTTAGATTTTTTATTTACACCTATAGGTTGCAATATACTAAGTGTTTGACAAAATTTCTGTCATGGTTAGGCTTGGTTATGTGAAGCCCTTTATCAATTTTTTTGTTAGAGGCTTTGCCTTGGTGTCATTTATTGTCTTGGAAAGTCTCATGTAGTTCTAGGAATTGGTTTGGAGACTAGCCTTGAATAAGTGGCTTAAATCTTACAGTCTTTGGCGTAGAAATGGCTGAAAAGGATTGTAGTCTCCCCATTACAAGCATTGTGGGAGTTACTATAGGGTTCCATTAACATGCATTCCTTGTCATGGGAGAGACATTAGGTTTATTTCATTGAAATTCTATATTAACTTAGGGGATGGCACCTAGAGTGGTGGATTACCTCCTGGGAGAACTGAAGCACCTAAGGGAGGTCTATAAGCTCTTGTCTTATCGACTCCATTTCCTTAATGTTACCTAGGAGTTTGATTCTTATCATAGTGGCCTTTGGTTGCATGTCTACCCCAACTATATGGTTGCTTGGGTAGATATTGGAGGAGGGCGTTACAGAGTGGTACGAGAGTGTGGTTGCACTCTACTTAGGATATGTATTGATCATTCTTTCATGTTGGTTGCATAAGAGATATTTGGATCATCCATTCTATGATCGGGTGGAACGTGGAAGTCCCATTCTAGGTTTGGATTTTTCATCCTTAATGAAAGGTTATTTCTCTTGGTATTTCTATGAGTATTATGATCGATTATATGTGGTGTATATGGTTGTGATTTCATTGATATTTCTACACCTATTATGTTGGTTATGTATATGTTTTATTACAACAACTATGTATGGCTCTCATCATGTTTTTACTTGTAAATGAATGAATAATGCATCTATGACCTAATGGATGAAATGGAAATTAAATTGATAAGGAAACAATGCTTCATGGAGAATGTCAGATAAGTATGAGATCCTTATGCTTAGATTGTTTATTTACACCTATAGGTTGCAATATACTAAGTGTTTGACAAAATGTATGTCATGATTAGGCTTTGTTAGGTTAAGCCCTTGATCAAGTTTCTTGTTAGAGGCTTTGCCTTGATGTCATTTATTTTCTTGGAAAGTCTCATTTAGTTCTAGGCATTGGTTTGGAGACTAGCCCTGAATAAATGGATGAAATCTTGCAGTCTTTGGTGCAGAAATGGATGAAAAGGACTGTAGTATCCCCCTTGTAGGCATTGTGGGAGTGATTATAGGCTTCCATTCACATTAATTCCTTGTCATGGGAGAGACTTTGGCTTTATTTCATTGAAATGCTATGTTAACTCAAGGGTTACGCACCTAGAGTGGTGTACTAGATCTTGGGGGACTGAAGCACATAAGGGATGTCTGTAAAGTCTTGTTTTATTGACTCGATTTCCTTAAGGTTGCCTAGGAGTTTGAGTCTTATCGTAGTGGCCTTTGGTCGCATCTCTACCCCGACTATCCAGTTCCTTGGGTAGATATTAGAGGAGGGTGTTACAAAGTTGTATCAGAGTGTGGTTATGCTCTACTTGGGACGTGTGTTGATCATTATTTAATGTTGGTTGCGTAAGAGAGATTTGGATCATCCATTCTACAGTCTAGTGGAACGTGGAAGTCCCATTCCAGGTTTGAATTTTTCATCATTAATGAAAGGTTATTTCTCTTTGTATTTCTATGAGTATTAAGATGGATTATATGTGGTGTATATGGTTGTGATTTCATTGATATTTCTATCCCTATTATGTTGGTTATGTATATATTTTATGACAACAACTATGTATGGCTCTCATCATGTTTTACCTGTAAATGAATGAACGATGTATCTATGACCTAATGGATGAAATGGAAATTAAATTGTTAAGGAAACAATGCTTCATGAAGAATCTCAAATAAGTATGAGACCCTTATGCTTACATTGTTTATTTAAACTTGTAGGTTGCAATATACTAAGTGTTTGACAAGATTTCTCTCATGGTTAGGCTTGGTTAGGTCAAGAGCTTGTTCAATTTTTTTGTTAGAGGCTTTGCCTTGGTGTATTTTATTGTCTTGGAAAGTCTCATTTAGTTCTAGGCATTGGTTTGGAGACTAGCCCTAAATAAGTGGCATAACTCTTGTAGTCTTTATCACGGAAATGGCTAAGAAAGACTGTAGTCTCCCCCTTGTAGGCATTATGGGAGCAACTATAGGGTTCCGTTCACAAGAATTCATTGTCATTGGAGAGAATTTGGGTTTATTTCATTGAAATGTTGTGTTAACTCATGGGTTGGGCACCTAGACTAGTGGATTAGCTCCTGGGGGTCCTGAAGCACCGAAGGGATGTCTGTAAGGTCTTGTTTTATCGACTCCATTTCCTTAATGTTATCTAGGATTTTGAGTCTTAGCATAGTGGCCTATGGTCGTATGTTTACCCGGACTATCTATTTCCTTGGGTAGATATCGCAGGAGCGTGTTACCGAGTGGTATCAGAGTGTGGTTGTGCTCTCCTTGGGTTGTGCGTTGATCATTCTTTCATGTTGGTTGCATATGTGTTCCTTATGCATGTAACCTATTTTCTTGTTGCATTTGCATGGTGTTGATCATGGTTGTAGTGATGTCACCATGTGATGGTTGAGGGTGTTGTCATGAAGCATTTCTTCATCTCTGTATGGTTGATTATGCATTGTTATGCACATCAGTGTTCACATGTTATCAAATGCACGTGAGGTGGTTATTGTTGTCGTGCATGAGGTCATGGTTAGTGTAGTTGATATGGTCATGCATTGATGACTGGAGTCTATATAGAATGGTGTGTATATGGTTTTTCACTCATGTGTTATATGTGTATATGTAGTTGTTATACATATATAAGCTTGGTTAAAGTTATGCATGAATAGTACGTCAAAAATTCCTTGTGAAGTCATTGTATGCAAATTTAGATCATTATGGTGCTATTGGTTGTTATGATACTAACGTGTTGGCTAAGAAAGAATAGGAGATGCAAATCATTCAAGTGGAGTTGCAAAATTGGACCTCAAGGCAATTAGAGCGGATCATCATACAGGTATTGTATGTTTGACATGCATATATGTAATTTGTGGATTGTCATATGAATTACATTTATATACATTAGCTTTATGTACATGTTTTTGATGTTATGGTTACATACACGATAGATGATAGTTGATTAGTATAGTCACATACACATATGTCATGAATGATAGTAAGTTATGCTTGTATGCATTGCTATTTTTGTTTTATTTTATATAACTTGATGATTTCTGAGATGTCACTGATTTCTTTCCCTTCGAATAGTTTTTCCTGTTGCTGGCATTGGAATCCTTGATCTCCAACTCTTTGGATGATTGCGTTGAAAAGTTGAATGGTCTTCCACCTGATTCAATATGTATTGCTTGAACACACACTTCATCAAAATCATCAAGATTAAACATCAATAATGTATGCTGCAAATATGAATGTAAACTGCTAATGTATTTTAATAAGGTTTCACGTGCATTGCTATTTTTGTTTTATGTTAGATAACTTGATGATAATGTTACATTTATCATGCTGAATTGGATTGGACTATGTAGATCAATATGATTATGATATTCAGGTATGAGCCGACATATCTGTGATGACTTTACACACGTGGTTGTTATGCATGAATAATAAATGCTATGATTTCATGATGCAAACATGTTAGTTAGTTAGTATTATGAATATCATGATCTTATTTATGTTTGGGTTGACATCTTTTAATGTTATATCTTGCTAACTAGGTTTACCATATAGACAACATAGCCTACCCTCATCTTGTTGATTTATTTAACATGGTATGTTTGCAACTTGGTTGAATGTTTGATGAGTTGCACAATATGAGTATGTGTTCCAATGATGTTGTTTTGAGATGATTGTACTAAAACATATCTGTTTAGAGAATTGATATGTACTTGAATATAGTAGGTGATAGTTGTAGCATTATGTCTAATGACTATGATTTGAATATGGATTATAACATGATTGTTTGTAAAGGTTGATTTCAAATTGATAGATATGATTTTCTTGATATTTGGAATGTGTGATTGACATGGGTATACAATTGCAAGAATCATGCTTCGTATTAGTATGAAAAGGTAATAGATGATATGTTTATATAACTAATAGTTGGGTGATGTGACAGTACATAATAAGCATCGATTGCAAAAAGGTAAAAAGGGTAAAAGAAAAGAATTGGAAAAAGATTACTTTGGCTATGTTTGGAAACCCTAATTCCAAACGAATGATTGCCTCACATACAAGAAGTATTCTTAACCTTGATTTTGTCTCTCATTATGTGGATATGTCTTATATTCATGAACATGTACTTGATAGATATATATTAGCCAGTCTCTAGTTGTAGGTAGATCTGTCAAGGGAATTGGAGTCACATGAGAGATGGCATGGATATGTTCAGTTGCAAGAAACGTGTTTGGAACATCAAGGTAAGCTAACTAGTATGTCATTATGTTTAGTTATGCATTGAAAACTATATTTTTATGGAAATATTATGCAGGGGATTGCATGGAAAGGAAACTACCATGAAATTCTGAAGAAGGCTCAGGTTGAGATTTCCTTGGGAACCATGGCGATTGTGTCATGGTGTTTTTTATTACTCTTGTGATTTTGGTCTTTTGCGACTATTGCATTGAATGGAGATTTTGATTGTGTTTGGTGCATAACTATGCCACTTTGTTTTTGGTGTCATATTGTTGTTGGTTTTCCATGGTTTCATCTTATTTTCTTCTTGGTCTTTCCTTTATTATTTTAAGTGTCTTGGGATATAGTTGGGGAGGGAGGAAATTTAATGGAGATCAGGGAGAGTTGTGTGGTACCTAATAGGTAATGTAAGGTACCTAGTGGTTGTTGCAGAGTTATGGGCTCTACTCTGTGTGCTGGTGAGTACGTTTTGATGACAATATTTTGAATGTTCAGATTGGTTGATTGTGATTTGCTTCAATGATGATGGGCGTTCAGTGATTCAGTTATGGGTGACTCGGAGATTGATGATTAAGTTTCAATGATTGGTTAATGCAAATGTATTTTATGGTTGTATTGCAATAATGATTGATTTTGAGCTTCAATGTTGTTGATGGGTCTAGTATGAAAATTGGATGAAACATGGCCTTCAAATTATGGTGTTGTGTTCCAGGAGTATCCTGTCTGAAAACTTATGAAACGTAGTCCCTAGAGGAAGAGCGAAGGTTGTAGCCTTCTATATGTCAGCGCCTATGTACTGGTAAACATATCAGCAAATACAAGAGTCAGGGGGTTGGAGCTCCCTTCCAGTAACAACTGGAAAACGAGTGAATATTCGAGCCTTGAGAAGGCCAATGCCTACGTACTAGTAAAAAGATTCGCTACTATAAGAGCTAGGGAGTTGTACATCCCTTCCAGTAGAAGATGGAGACCAAGAGAAGGTTGTAGCCTTCTGCAGGTGGGTGCCTGTGTACTGGTATGAGTCTACACCAGTACAGGATTGTAAATAGGTTTTTCATATTTTAAAAGAAGATAGCAGTAGATGGTTTTTGTTATAGACATATTTGGGCACTGCAACCCCAATCACATATGTCAATAAACCAAGGGCTCTCAATCCCATAAAAGTGTTGTTTCAAACCCTAAAGGATCATGTTCAACTGATTACATCATTTCCCAAAAGTTCTCCCTGAAAAACTACTGAGAACTAGTCAAAACTGGACCATACAGACTACTCCATGCTAAGGGTGCGATGCATCTCACCTGTTACATAGAAGGGTTGTGGTGGATATTGAAAAGTAATTATGTAGGGTGCGATGAGTGAGATCAGACAAATGGTAAAGCTAGTTTTCTAGGTCGAAACTCAAAGAATCTTCTAGAAACTGCTCATATGACACTTGCATCTCTGAATTCTCCCAGGGATGAGTAAGAGATTGTTGGGTCCCTATAATACTAGTGATTACCCCATTACTATTGTAGTTGTACCCCTTATTAATATTGTTGTGCCCCTATTATCCCCATATTGTTATTACTGTGCCCCATAGAATCCCTCTATTCTTATTTTTGTGGCTTTATATTATTATTGTTAAGTCGGCTAGGTTATATTGTGACTCCTTAGACTCCTATATATAGAAAGCAGGTTTTGTCATTTGAATCATCCAAGAATTGTTCATTTATGTAATGTAAAGGAGGTTTGCCCCTCGAAGAGGATAAATTATAAGGTGTTGATCTATCTTTTCTATCTTTCCTTGAGCTGGTTTCATAACATTTCGTATCAGAGCTTTGGATTATAGGGTTTCGCCGCTCCAAATAGGTCATCGTCGCATTTTCACTCTAACTTTTTTTTTTTGTGACATTTTAGAAGATAAAAAAGAAAAACCCATTTGAGAAGAAATCGTGCTAAATCTTAGGTTTGACTTCCAAAGTTGTTCGCGCTATATTTGCAAAGATATGATCTGAGGAAGTTGGTCTTCTTGCCAACTCCTGCATTTCATTCCAAACAGGTCATTGTGGAATTTTTGCTATAACGTTTTCTATGAAGTTTCAGAAGAGAAAAACAAAACCCATTTGAGAAGACATCGCGCTGAATCTCAGGTCCAAATTTTAGAGTTTTTCACTATATTTGTGAAGATATGATCTGAGGAAATTGGTCTTCTTGCAAACTCATGAATTTCATTCCAAACAGGTGACCTGAGGAAAATCATCATAACTTTCTCTCTCAGCATCTGATTGAAATTTCATGAGAAGGTAAAGAAAGAGGACGGACTTTAGTTTCTTGTATATATTGTTTAGAGCCAAAAAT
>APFE030557627.1:12361-32949 GCA_000404065.3 Pinus taeda | reverse complement strand
TCATATTACATTTTTACTAATATTTGTTTTAATTTTATAATTTATTTTCTCCGATGGTGTCGTTAGGTGGGTAGATAGGGAGTTTCGTTGTATGAAATGCAGAATAGATAACATGTGTCACAATTTGGGTGAGGCATGGAAATCACCATTTGATGGTTTTGGTTTTGAACGATATGAGCCTCATCATTTTAAATGCATGTTAATGACACTAGGGTGGCCAAAGTACATGAACTGTGGGATTGGAGGTGAGGAGTTATCCTCGACCTCCTTCCTTTGGATTCTTTTGTAGTTGTTGTGTGTTGTTTCTTGTTGCATGGATGTATTGTTTGGGTTTTTCATTCGAATTGAGTCCACATTGTGTTGTGTTTATTGTTGTGTGGTTGCAAAGTCTGGGTTTCTACTTCGATTTGAGTCTAGGCCTTCGGTAGCAAGTTTGGAGGTACTTTTCTCCCATTTTTTGGTTCTGAATTATGTCAAAGGTTGGAGCTTGTTATCTCTACATAGGTCATAGTTTTATCAATTAGGGTATCTTTGCTCTAGGTTGTTTTCGTTGGTTGCATATGTATGTCATTATCGTTATCCTTCAACTTTGCAAAGTAGAGGTTATATATGGTAGTGTTTGCTTTCGCCTTGCTTGTGTTTCTGAGTTTTTTAAGCATTGTATTCACCCTTGCTCTTGGTCAGAGTATTTTTTTTTCTCTTGTCCTTTGTTTGTGTCAATATCTCTAATAAGGTATTGGGGATTATAATGTTTTATGTCTTTTTGTTGTGGGGAATTTGATAATTTGTTAGGGTTTAGTCCTCTGGTGTGGCTAGTGGGTCACGACCTGCTAATCTTTTAGTCAGAGTTTCAAGATCAATGTTTTTTTCTTCATCTTGCTTCGCAGGTAGAGGGTCTTTGAGTGGTCCTATTTGTTATTTTTTCATTGTGGTTATGCCTCCTCATGAGAGAATGTTGAGCATAAGGGGGCGACTTGGGTATTGTTGAGCATAAATGCATTCGTTCTTTTACTTATGATTTAGTTCAGAATTTTTTCAATGTGATTCCCTTAGAAGTGAAAAAGGAATTCTCTTTTTGGAGTTAGAGTCTATTGAACATCCATATCACTCAGATTCAAATATTGTTGTTGAAGATATTACTAAGGTCCCTGTTCTTGGTATATTCAGGAAACTTAGGCTTCATTTCTTGAATTTCTTAGCTCTTCACCAACAAATGGATACCTTGTTGCATTTAATTTTTAAGGATTAAGTAGTTCGAGAATTATAATGTATTTTTTTCACTTGAAGACACTAAACAAATGCTCATGAATAAACAATTATGTTTATATTATGGATTCGTTATTAACCAGGGTTGAAAGTTTTCTTGTGTTGGATTCAGCTTTAGGTGACCTCACTGATTTCCTTGGCGATCACACTAATCCTCCAATGGACAATGCACAATACTTGACAATTATCTTCTCTAATTAGGATTAACTTCCGTTGGTCATCCATCTCGAGGTATGGTTTCATTATGACGATTTCAACTCGGTTTGGTTAATCAGATTAGTGTGAAGGTTACTGGTGCGTGTTATGGGATTACATTGTCATGGAGAAATTTGAATTATATTTCTATAAATTTAAGGTATTTTCAGTGTTATTCATTTTTTATTAGTCATGGCTACTGGACTCGAGATGGTACCTTTGGATTGTTTGTAGTATTGAGATGCTCAACATTTCCAGTATTATGTATGTCCATGACTTCCTATTTTCACTATCATGTCCATGTCATACATGAAATTTTTTATGTCAGTTTAGATATTGGTTTTAGTATTTTTAGTATTAGTCACTTTGGATATATGAGTACATTGATGACCATCCAATTACAAATCTTATGGCGAGCGCGGCTCATACTTGAGGGTGCTATGAGAATAATTTCATGTTTGTTCTTCTCTTCCGGATCTACATGTACTTGTGGTTACTTTTACATTATTGGTTCGCTCCTTTGGTGTGTCTCGTTTATGGAAATATCATGGTTATGCCACTTTAAAAATGACAATATGTTGTATAATTTAGTGTTCATTAGAAAGGTCTCATTTTTTTTCTTACCATCTTGTGGAATTGTCTTTATTGCAATTAAAAAGTATTAAAAAAAAATATTTTAATAAAATTTAGTAATTTCAATTATATATAAATAAAAAAATAATAAATATTTATTTTACTATTATTTTTTATTTAATCAATATTAAAAATAATATTTTTAATCTTGTTATTATAATTTAATAAAATTATAGCTCTTTTAATTTCATTAATTAAGAGAAATAATATTAATTTTCTTTACACTTCTATATATATGATGGTATGTTTTGATATCTACTACCTTAAATTTAAATATTTTTAATGTTAATAATATATATAAAAATTTTCATAACTTTTTTTATTAATTAATATATATTTTTAGATTGAATTAATTAACTTTTAATTCCATTATATATATATATTATATATATATATATATATATATATATATATATAAATGATTTTAATTCTTAGTAACTATTAAAAGAATTTTAATTATTTAAATTTTGTAATTTATTAACTATTAAAAAAATTAATCATTTTAATAATATCTAATAGCTAGGAGGTATTCTGCAGTTCACGATTACTTGGTAGTCCTTTTTACCTAGATCATCCTCAGTACTCATTTGATATTTTTGACTCATTAAACTTAAAAGACCATCTGAGCGCTTGTCCTTTTGAGCTCATTTCAAAATGAAAGTGATAGAGTCATCTTTGTTTCTTTCTCGAGTCTTAAAACATGAAGGAGCATCAGTTTGTTTATGTGACTTAAAAAATTGCTGCCCACAATCTCATAACATTCATGTTAGTCGTTTCTAGACCAAATCATGAGTATTCCTTAAAGTACATTTTTAAAGCCTCAAAATTTATCTCTCTTTTCCTATTATTTGAGATGAAGTCATCGTGGTTGAACCATCTGGTTCACCTAGTTCCTCTTCCTCTCCTCCATCTAAAAGATTTTCAAAGGAGCCATTTCCTGAATCACTGCAGTAACTTGAGGACTAAGATGTTCGACTCGAAATTATTATGAGTCTTTAACCTTTGTCATCTCGTCCTCCACCTCCCTTGGATACTAGGTCACTTTCTGATACTGGCCTGGATTCTTCGAACAATCTTGTCTAGACTCTTGAGAGTTTGACGACTATTAAAGGTCAGCTTGAACTGGTTGTTTGTCCTCTGCATCCTTTGTTCAATCCTATTGTGATATCACCGTAGCATCCATACACTCTGTACGATCAACTGGGTACTCCTTTGGAATTATCCCCTCGAACATCTTTGGCCATCGTCATCACTTGTTTCCACCTATCAAATCTAAAGGCGAAATTTAAGTTTCCTCTCCAGCTCACTCGAAGGTCTCCACTCCATACACTGTCGAAGAGGAAGAATATCCTTTTCCACCTGAAGGTTTCCCCTACACGAGAAGCATTCCCATCAGTTTTTATCGAGATTTTCCACCTAATTATGTGACTTTAGCACAATTTCTCTCAAGTACACCTAGTGCCTCATCACTTTATCATAAACCTATTTGGGCATTTGGCACTATGCCTACCACAGGTTTGTTCCTTCAGAATCCGACCTCCCAACAGATGGTGATTTCTGCAGTTACTTCCATCCCGGTGAAACCTACCATTCTGAATCCTATTTTCTCATCGGTCCAAGTAACCCGTCTGGTTCAACCGATGGTCTTGAGTCACGTCTCTCTAAGTTCGTTAATCCCTCCAGTAAGTAGACAAGTTGTGCAGCCTAGGGGGTAGAATCTGAATGTTTCTATGGTGTTAGGCATAACCAACGTGAGTGGCTCACAAGCTCACATGCCTGGGATGAACCAACCTTCCCCTGATGCTATTCAAAACCCTACTGGTCCTGCTGGGTCAAGCAATGTCCAGTACCAACAGGTCCAAAATCTCATTGGTCCATCTGGGTCAAGAAATTTCTAGTATCAGTAGCCTTATGAGGCTCATGTTTAGTACCAAACTCCTTATGTTCCATATGGTTCCCAAGGAATGGTCAATCTGCCTTACACCCTTCACCCTGGATAATATGTTCAGCTTGGTCCATCCACCATTCCTGGTGGCTATGGCTAGATACAATTCAAAAATTTTCAAGGTATCAATTCGGGAACTGTTCAAGTACCCTTTCAGCAGCAAGGATAGCCTCTGCAGCAACAAAGGAAACCTTTGTTACAACCGGGGCCATCCATGTAGCAGCAGGGACAAGTGATACTGCAACAAGGAGAACTGCAATAGTTGCAGGCTCAACCCTTGCAACAATTGTAGCAAACCATGCAGTTGTAGATGTAGTATGTTCAACAAACCTCCCAGCCTATGTCTTCACAAGGCCAACGTTTGCAGCCGCAGGGACAACCTTTGTTGCAGCAAGGTTAACCCTTATAGCAACAAAGCCAACTCGGGCAGCAAAAACCCTTATACTCATATCAACAGGGTCAACCCTTGCATGGACAAGGTCAGGGTCAATTCTTGTAGCAGTAGGCCCAAAATCCTAATGTCCAAGGGCAACAGGTTCAAAATCCTTTTGTCCAAGGGCAACAGGTCTTAAATCCTTATGTCCAGGGGCAACAGGTTCAAAACCCGTATGTCCAAGGACAAAAGGTGCAACATCGATATGTCCAAGGTCAATAGGCTCAACAACCTTTTAACCAGTATGTTGCTTTTCAACAACCTATGGCTAGAGAGTTTCAAGGTTTTCAAGGTCAAAATCCTCCCTACAAGCAAGGAAACCGATATTGGGGACAAATTCAAATACCATATGGATAAAACCCTCCACTATGGGGACAAAATCTTTACCAGTAGGGATGGGATCCTCCAGTTGGACCCTCTTATTGACCTCCAATGACTTTTAATACTCAATTGTCATTCTTGGCTACACTAGAGTTTCCATATGTGTCTCCACTTACGAAATATCCAATTCATCATTTTCCATGATGGTCTCCGGTCCCTTCCAATATTTTGATTGATTGTTCAAAGTTTGAAGGAAAAGGAAAAGAGGACCCTCAAGCCCACGTGATGACATATCACCTCTCGTGCTCCTCGAATTCCTACGTTGATGATTCCATTCTTCTTTGTTTTTTCCAATGAACTCTTACAAGAGCTAGGGCAAGTGGTATATCGAGCTCCCTCAGAATACCTATCATGACTTTAACACTCATGCCATAGCCTTTCTCACACATTTCCAATTGTCGGTCTATGAAACTGACACCCATCTGCTAATGTTGCTCAAGCAAGACACTGCAACTCATATCTCTTATCATATCCATGAATGGAGGTGTAGGCATCACCTGATTAAGTTTGATATTGTTGATCAGTTGTTGATCGAATGGTTCACCAAATCCTTTGTCAACAAAATTGTTGAGGACATAGCTATGGGAGGATGTGTCAATGAGGAACAAGCCATCGCGCGTGCCCAGTATCTAGACCTTGTCTATTCACAGTCTGGAACGTTATATGATGTGTTACCCGATGCGCCTAGACCATCATCTGATTTGATGGCATATAACTCTCCCACTGGCCCTCCTGTTAATGGAGTAACTGGTTCAGTGACTTAGAACCCTGCAAAATATTCTTCCAAACATAAGTCGATCTCCAACACTACTTCCAATGAGTCTTCTCATAATCCATCTAGCCCTGGTAAAACCTCATAGGTACACGCTATTTAGTCTACTACAGAGGACAAATCCTCGAAAGGTAAGAAAAAAAGAAAAGGCAAGGGTGAAGCCGATGCCCCAAAATAGGGTCGTCCTAAGTCCTCTACTAGTGATGCTTCTCAATGGAAGCCTAAGTATCAATGCCTCATTTGTAAGGAGGATCATTATACTAAGGATTATCCTAGAGGATCCAAAGTTATTCATTTGCTCAAAGGGACCCAAATTGTCCTAAAAGAATTGTTTCCGTCCCAGCAAACCCAAATGGTAGACCAACCTCAGTCCTTTGTTTCCTCAGGTTCACAAGTGTTCATGATGAGTACACCCATTAATGTGGCTATTATATCAAAATATTATCAAACTCATGCCCTGATAGTAGGGAAAGAAAAATAAGGTACCCCTTATTCTTCTACCCCATCAATTTTTGGTCCTCTTCATTTAGAGCGACCAAATCCTCATTCCATCATTCGACCACCTTCTCGAGGTGTGCTACAAAAGTCCTTGTACAATCCCAATGCTCGAGCTGCTCAGCACTATAATATTGTTGAGGATTTGGCTCAGGCACCATCATCTATGTCTACTCTCAAGGTACTACAAAGCTGCTCGTCTCATGGGAAATCATTACTATAGGCTATTGGAGGTATTGATCCTACTGATTCAAATATTATATGTTTTGATTTAGAAAACCACGTTCTGCATCTTCCTCATCAGATTTCCTTTCTCATTTAGGTAATCATCAATGAGAAAAACATTCATAGGACCGTCATCGATGAAGGTGCCTCTACCTGCATCATGTCAGCCGCTTGTTAGAAGGCAATTGGTTCTCCTAATCTGAACCAGTCCCCTAACACCTTGGAAGCTTTCGACGAGCGTGATTTGCGACCACTCAGTGTCCTACCCAACCTTGCCACTACTTTGGAGGGCAAGACAGTACATGCTAAAGTAGATATCGTTGACGCTAATCTCAATTATAATCTTCTACTCTGATAGATTTGGACCCATGCCATGCATGTTGTAGCCTCCTCCCTATTCCACGTGATTCGTTTTCACCATCAAGGGAAGATAGTCACAATCGACCAATTGTATTTTGCCTCTTCCTCCTCCGATGGCAATGTTCTGCATGTCAAGCACATGGGTGCTCCTTATGAGAGTGTGGGGGAAGGGCTTCCCACCTCCTCATGTTGCCTCTATCAACATGATCTCGGTCAAATCTGATCCTTGGGTCATACCTTCACCAGATCTTGTTGATACATGGAGCGAGGTTATGCCACTAAGTTTGGTCGAAATCAATTAGGTGGAAATTGTTTCAGCCTCAAGTTCTATATCCTCTGATATTTCTGTGTCAAGGACATCTCTCGATTCATATTCTCAATCCCCATGGCTTGGTGCTTTGGAATCGCCTGATCCCTTAGCCAAGACTTTTCTTTCTAATGAGAGTATCATGGAAGTAATGTCTCTAGAGGAAACACCTTAAACGACACTCATCATCGTTCCCCATTCCTGCCTAGCCTGACAGTCATGTCTACTTGTCTCAAGGAGTTCTCTTCTCAGTTACCCTCCCTACCACATCATATGTTGATCATGGCTCATGAAGTTTGGTTAGAAGGAAACATGGTTAACATTACCCAAATGATGCCAATTGATATTCCTATCAAGCCTGGTATAATTGAAAATGTACATATCGAGGTAACTTGTTCTCTAGATGAGATCAAGGTCTATACTCATCTGTTCCAAGAGTTCCACGATGTGTTTGCATGGTTATACGAAGAAATTCCTGACATTTACCCAAGTATAGTCGTGCACGAAATACCGACTTACCCTCATGTGAAGCCCGTTGGCCAACATCTTCGCCCAGTGCACCCTAGAAAAGTGGTCACCATCAAGGGTGAAGTTGAAAAAATTCTCAAAGCTGGATTTATTTATCTGATCCCTCTAACAAAGTGGGTGTCAAATATTTTACTGGTGATAAAGAAACAAGGTACTATTCGCAATTTCATTGATTACCGTGATCTCAATCGTGCCTGTCCGAAAGACAACTATCCCACTCCCTTCATCGATTAGATCATTGATGAATGTGCTGGGAGTGAAATATTTTCCTTTATAGATAGTTTTTCCGATTACAACCAAATTAACATTGCACCGGCATACCAAGAAAAGACAGCGTTTATCTACCCTTGGGGTACTTTCGCGTACAAAAATCTCCCTTTTGGCCTTAAGAATGTTGGGGCTACATTTCAGAGAGCGATGTCTTATGTGTTCTGTGACATTTGAAACATCGTTCAGCCTCACGTGGATGACCTTCCCACTCATTCTCGTAAGTGCCATGATCACCCTGATCATCTCCGTCAAATTTTCCTTCGTTGTAGACACTATAACATTCGATTGAATCCGCATAAATGTATCTTATACGTCGAATCTGGACGACTCCTTGGCTTTATTGTCTCAAAGGAATGCATTCGCCTTGATCATCTTAAATTCAAGGCGCTAGTTAATTTATCCCCTCCATCTTCATTGCTCAAGCAAGGAACCCCATTTGTCTGGGATGAGGTCGCTCAAAAGTCTTTCGATGACCTAAAGACTATCCTCATTAATGCTCCTTTGTTGCATCCCCCGAACTATCATCGTGATTACTTCCTTTATCTAGCTGCATCCTCTAGTACTATCATCATGGTACTAGTACAGGATGATAATGAAGGAAATGAAAATTTTATTTATTACCTGAGTCGCAACATCCTGAACACTGAGATGCATTATGCTCAAGTTGAGAAGTTGGCTTTGGTTGTCGTATAGGATGTTCAATGCTTTTGGCACTACATTCTCTTACGCACTACCACTGTGATTTTGGAATGCAACCCCATGACCTACATCCTGACTCGTCAATTTCTGGGGGGGTGATATTCGAAGTAGATTGTTATCCTCCAAGAATTTAATTTGGTGTTCACTACTACCAAATCTAAGAAATAATTGGTTTTCATCGAGTTAATTTTCTCCCTTCCTTCTGCGTCTCTTCCTGCTGGTGCTAATGAGAAGCTCCTAGACAAGAATCTTCTCCTTATTACCACCCTTGACTCGTGGTACGATGATATCATAGTGTATCTCTAGATGTCCAAATTTCGGTCTATGTGGACTTAGGATGATCGTTGACACGTTCGGCATCAATCCCAACCCTATCATATTATTAGAGATACGTTATACCGTGTCGGTGTCGATTCAGTTCTTGGATGATGTCTTACTCTCGAGGAGGCTGAGAGAGTTTTGAATGACTTCCATTCTGGGGCATGTGGTATGTCTGGATATGCTACTACTCAAAAAATCCTTCGCGTTGGTTATTTCTAGCCCTCCATCTTCAACGATTGCATCCTTGTTCTTCGCAATTGTCATGAATGCCAAATTTACCAACAAAAGATGCACGATCCACCCGCTCACCTACACCCTGTTATTACAGTTGGTCCTTTCTCCAAATGGGGCATGAACTATATGACCTGTAACCCTCGTTTTTCTGGGGGGCATGGGTAGATTATCGTTGTTGTGGACTATTACACCAAATGGGCCGAAGCGATGCTTACATACTCTGCGGACGGTAAAATGGCAGCTCAATTCCTATTAAATCATGTTATTTCTAGGTTTGGAGTGCATCAAGCCATTGTCATCGACCATGGCTCCCATTTTTGAGATTACATGATGGCTAAGCTGACCTCTACGTTGGGCTTGTGCCACGATGGCTCAACCTCGTACTAACCTCAGGCCAATGGCCAAGTTGAAGTTGTGAACAAAGTGCTCGTCGTGATGCTTCAGTCACTAATACAAAATGGCTAATTAGTTACTAATAAAACAATTAAAATTTGCATATAAATGACCATTTTTTAGTCGGTGACCAATAGTAACTAATTTATGGTATCTTATAACGCGACCAACTTTTAATCATTTTTAGCTTAGTCATTAATTGGTTTCCTCAATTTTACCATTTAGTAGTGTATTTAGTCATAAATTTGGTCATTCATTTTTTATTGGTTTAGTCATTAATTGTCACAATTAATGACCAAAAATATAACTTAATATATTACTATATGAATCCTGACCAAGGATGCAACTAGATTCACACTATTCTAGCTAGTCTATGGTCTAGAAGCAACTTTACCGATTGAGTGCGATACTCCAACCCTCAAGCTGGCTGTCGAACTTCTCCCTGAGACCTCACACCAAGAAGAGTGTCTCTTGTACCTAGAAAAACTTGATGAGACTCGCCGTCTTGCTATTCTGGGGATTGAAGCATAGAAAAGGCGGGTCAAATCTCACATTGATCAATCTGTCTCTCCTCGAGCCTTCTCTGAGGGCGATTTGGTTCTTCTGTATGATCAGGCTAATGATAAGCTGGGGGCAGGAAAGTTTGAACCCATGTGGCAATGGCCCTACATTGTTAAATGTGTATTACAGAAAGGGGCCTATGAGCTCATTGACTATGAGGGCAATCCCTTAGATAAGCCCCGCAATGAGATTTATCTCAAAAAGTACTATGCTTAGGTCATCTTGCATGGTTACTTTTGTACAGTAGTGTGTCATTCATTTTTTTACAGTGTGGTTTGGTGTGGTATTTTTCAAGCAGATTCTCTGCTTATTATGTTTCTGCCTGCTTTGCAAATGTTAGTGTCCTATCACGTCGATTTAGCTGATGGTGCTTGCCGTAGTACTTGGAATATATCATCTGAGGCATGGGCCATCTATGAGCCCCATGGTGAGTTGATTGATCTTCAAGGTATATGTCTAGGTCGAACAGCTAATAACATCACTGAGTATAACGCGGTTATCAAATTATTGTCAGAAGTTATTACTCTTGGCATATGGGAATTGGTCGTCAACCTTGATTCCTAGCTTGTTGTTCTTCAACTCAATGGGAAATATTCCATTAGAAACCCTCAGATCTTGAGAATGTATCTAGGTATTCATCTACTAGAGAGAAATTTTGATTACATTACTTATCATCATATTCCTAGGCACATGAATACATTAATAGATGCATTAGCTAATTATGTTCTAGATAGACATTTGCGAAACATGCTAAACTCAAAAGCAAAAACATTTGTACCATAGTAAGAAAAGTAGTACAACATATATGTGTGTGTGTGTGTGTGTGTGTGTGTGTGTGTGTTCTAGTAATGTTTCTCATTCATCAAAACGTAAAAAAATAATATGTGTGTTTGATATACATTCGTGGCTTGCAATGCTCAAAAATATGGAAAGCTAGACCTATGCACTAAATAGCATGATGCTCATGATAAAATGTAACTGCTCGGGCTACGTGAGTTAGCAGTTGGCAAATCCAATCTGACACTCCATCGTATGCCTCTGTTACTGGAGAGGGACATCACCCATCTGAGCATACTTTGAGATCCCATGGATCAAACCCTCGATATTTCTTGCAATCTCCTCCTCGTTGCCACTCCCCTCCTAATAAGAAGCAACATCAAACTGCCGAGTGACACACCTGGCAATTGGAGACATCTTAGCAAGGCATTCTAGTCCAACATCCACATCCATAAAATCAAAGTGTCATGAACACATATATTTCAAGAACAATAAAAAACATCAAAAAACTAAAATGTTGTTTGTTTTTACCTCCATCATCAAAATCCTCCCCTTATGGGAGAGGCATATCTGGGTCTCCACAGATGTCGATATCGCTATAAAGCCAATCCTCTAGTACGATGATTGGTAGTCGTAGCCACGAGAAAAAGGGAGGCTTGTACGACATATGTTGGACCCCCATGACCCTGGGCATCAACTCACTCCAACAGACCATCTGTGGGTCTCGAGGCATTAGTAGATCGACCTCAGTTAGCTGGTATTGGAACAACGACACCCGTTCCAAGAAGAAGGTTACTAGCACAGAACCGAAGAAAATCTGCCTTAGGTGTCCCACCTTAGCTTTTGATAGCTGGCACTTCATGTTGATTTTCATTTCTTCTACTCAGTTAAAGATGGTGGGCACCATGTAGTCAATAGCATGAAACTTTGACTTGTTAGTCTCATGTGGCGCTCGGGACTAACAAGGTCCTCGTGGAACCCAAAAAATTGATAAAAATAGGAAAAATTAGTATGAAAATGGAGCTTAAGGTCTCGACTCTTACCTGCAACTGACGATTCAGCAATTGACCTCCTGGATCTCCTGCAATCTACTCCAGAAGAATTAGGGCACAAGTGGGTAAAATGTTCTTCACATAAAGGTAAAATGGTAAATGGTAAAAAATAATCACTTTTGCCACATTTGATTCATTTTTCCATGAAATATTAGGGTTTTTGAGTATTTTTGACCTATTTTTCCTCAAAACACGATAATGCCTTGTCGACTTCAACTCATTATCCAGGAAGCTAGCCCAGAGATTCCCTTCCAGTACCTTAGAGCTTGCATGCCCTAATGGAAATTTTTTCCCACTCGATGATAAGTTCACATCATTGGCTTTCGATCGGGTGATTTCACGAGTGTTCGACATTCGTTCCTTTATTTACATTCTGTAAAATGTGTTCCAGTACCTTGAGATTCATTGTCATTATTGGTGGTTTCTATCATGCTTGTTATTGTTCACATCATTGACCAGTAATCAGGTGAATTCTTAGCATGTTCGACTTCAACACATTCATCCACATGTTAGGATTTGTGCTTTGATTGGGTAATTTGGAGCGCAAGACCCTAGGCTAATATTACACAAGTCCAGGTTGCAAGGTGATGTGAAATGGTCATGTTGATATACATGTCTCTTTCAGATGGATGGCTGCAACCATACTATGAGTTGTTATATGTGATCCTTCTCATTATTGGGTGGCTACGACCATACCTTGGTTTCATTATAATGATTTCTGTTGGATGGCTGCGCCCATGCCTTGGATCCATTTACATGATCATTCTCTAGATGGTTGTGTCCATACCATGGTTCATGTATTATTATTCAGATATTTTAGTGATATATATGTATCTATACTTGCTTGCAAGTTTTCTGAAGATGGACTCCAGTTCCTCACACTTATTCATAAAGCATTTGACCCCTCACTCTAGTTCGACCTTCATGCTTTAGGGGGCATCTGTTACACATCATTTTGTCACTATCCTTGTACTCCTTGTCTACGATCTTGGGGGACCTCTACATTTTACCTAACATGCTTTCCTATCATGAAGAAACTCCCATTGTGTCCCTCTTCATGAGAAAATCAATTTGCTTTTGCATCATTTCCCAAAAATCTTTTGTTTATCCTAGTTTACAAGACTGAAACTAATGACTCGTGTCCTCCATGCGCTGATATGTAGGGATTGCAACTATCCCTAGCATTGATCGGATCAATTGAACCCCTTCTCAATCGCATCTATCCTCTTTCAGAATTTTTTTTAAATATGGAACCGAAGCTTCTAGCTCTAGAAGCTTCGTAACGAAAGTATGGTAAATGGTTAGGCCAGATGGAGTTGAGGAGGTCAGTTTGGGCTACTTTCCCCTATTAGTATGGAACTAATCTAAGAGATAAGGCCTTCTCCCATGAGAACAGGAACCATCTCCCATCCATCCAAGCTATATAAACCCCTCTTCTTCCCAAGCGCAAGCTAGTCCTAATTAAGTTCTGGTTGGAGTTTTGATTTTGGATAATCAACAAGTTACCCATAGTTTGTAGCTCTATAGTTTATGTTTAAGGGAGAATTGTGAGTTTGGTTTGGTGTGAATACTAAAGGGAAGAGCCTTGAGACTATTATTGTTGGAGCTATCAATGTGATGTTAGAAGAAGTGTGTGGGAACCCAAATATGTTGGAGGAGAACAAAAACATCAAGACATCAATTATAATCTCCTCTTGAACTAATATAAATGAAACTATCAATTGATTTCCTACATATTTATGGCTCATCTTACATATTTATGGCTTAATGTTTCTTGACTTATTAAGTAGGCTGAATGCAATTTGTATGTTATCACGTTGGTTGTTTCTTGTTATTTAGTTGTTTCAGGTGTTCGAAGGAAGGAAATGAAAGATAGTTGGAGCAAGGAAGCAAGATCGTCACTAAGATGAATAGTGTAATAAGAGGTAGGCCCTCTTATTTGATTCTATCTTAAGGATATCTTCCATAGATTGTTTGTTTGTGGCTAGACCCGCTCTCTCGAGCTAGAGGAATTGTTTGTGTCTGCACTTAGAATTTACCTACACCACAATGCCCTGTATGGATTCAACATAGATTGCCTAATAAATTTCCATTTCCTTTCTATCTCTTTAATCTACATTAACATAATGGACCCATGTTATGGGTACATTTAGCTCCAATATGACCAACAAAAATAATTTTAGCACCTTTCTCCTTCACTGAAGGAATGGAAAAATGGATACGATGGTTTCCTAGTTGAGTTGAGTTGAGGTTAAATGAGTAGAACACCTTTCTTCTCTAATTGAGATAAGGAAAAATAAGTAAAATTCATTCCTCCTTGACTATCCTTGACAAATGTAAGGTAAATTGCAAAAATTAAATTTCACTCTCCAGAATTGAAACACCTTTATCATTGACTTAAGGTTATGTAACATGGGAATTTATAATGCTTTTGTAAATCATCAATTGTATGGTTAGACACTAAGTGTTATGCATAAAGCACCTTCAAACTTGTAGTGAATAAGTTTCATCATTGATGCATCATGTATAATAAAATATTTTTTAATTCGTAAATCTATGGAGAAGAGAGGTGAAATGACAAAAATATCTTACAAATAAGTGAAAAATAACAATAAACAATTATGCCCTTGGAATTTAGTATTTTGTATATGGACAACATGTACACTCAAATCACCATAGCTATAATGATGATGCCTACTCTAGGGAGGAATATAAATACTATTTGTGACAAGATGTCTCTCTCATAAATAGGGTGACCCATTAATTTAATTAAAAAATGACTTCTCATATGTGCTCTCTTAGTATTGTATTCACAATCGAGTTGCAGAACCCTTTTCAAGTGTGACTTGGAAAGGAGTAGCATTCAATTGATGGAATGTAAAAATCTAGTCAATTATCTTTGTTAGCTATCGTGCATACTTTGGTTCTATGTTGAGTGAGTTATAAGTCTTCACATTGAGTTTTTGTTATCAATCCATATTCTAAAAATCATTGCCCTGGTGGTTTCTAATCTTTTGGCTATGGATGTGACAAATCATAATGCATCCTATTTTATGATTGTTGTTGATGTTGTTGATTTTACAAGTGATAGAGATAGTGTTGAATTCAATTGTATATAAATAAATGAGGGTGGATACTGTAGGGGAGAATAGTCAACCTATTATTATTGTTGTGATTTTTTCCATTTACTATAATTTTATGTGGAAAATGGTTAAATTTAATAGTGTAAATACGAGTCATTCAAGGTCATCCCTCTCATAATTCTGGTAACCTGCATCAATTTCAGGGAACATGACCTCTCATCTGTTGTCTTTATTTGTTGATTCATGGCCCCATTGTAGACCCCTTTTCAATTTTGAATTGAAATAGAGTTATTATATTTCACTTCTTCCTTGCTAGTTATTATCCTTCACCAGAACATGTACCCAACTGATCTAGTTCAGTTCACAATGATTCTGCAACGAACCCTTTTCCAATTGTGACTTGAAATAGGGCTATTATAGTTTACCTATTTTTTGGGAGTTATTATCCTTCAATGGAGCATATACCTAGTAGATCTAGTTCAGTTAATCCATGGTCTTGCAATAAACATTGTTCACACTATTTTGAGGTGGTGCAAATCCCAAGTTAGGAATGGCACATTGCATGAGGAGGTTTTCAATCTTTAGATGGCCATTAAACCTAGCCATCTTGGGCTGATGAATCGATGTACTCATTCTATTGTAGTAAGTATTATGTTTAAGGCATGCTTAACCATGCATGATGGGACACTCTATTAGACACATTATGGTTAGGTTTTAACAGTGTTAAATGGGGCACATCACTTGCATGGGTAGTTTCAATGTAAATTTCTCTTCACTTATTCTATAAAAGAGAGAAGGTGCTTCCCTAGTTTGGTTAGAACATATAATTTTTGAGCTAATTGCATTGTAATTTCTTATTACATTTGATCGACAGTGATGTGATTGGTTATGCAATTTGAGCTTGCTGAAGCAGAAATTGAGGAAATAAAATACTTCATTAATATTTTTAAATAAGTTCAGATAAGACGGGATGCAGTATTATGGGCTAGATTCCTAAGCTATTGTTCCAACAAATAAAAAGGCTAATGCTTTCATTTATTTAACCAAATTTTGCAAGAGAGGTTTTTCAACCTAGAGTTTCTTGTAAAATTATTGAATTTGTTATTGACTCTTTGTACAGATGTTTTGTGACTTAACATAGTTTTGACTACCATCTGGAACAAAACTATTGAATGGTGAAATATGATCTTATTGTGCAGGTCATGCTATAGGGGTGTAACATTGAGATAAATCCATTAATTTTTTTATTAAATTAGAAAAAGAATTGTATTATTGTATATTTTAAAAATATGATGTCATTATGTGCAGGGTTTGTTTTTAAATCAATGCGTATAATGCACTTTCAAGGATTGGAATAACTCCTCACATAATTACCTAAAAGGTGCTAACTCCATGGAAGAGCATCTTCCTTATAAGTAGGAGGTTGGTCGTTCGATTCCACTATTCCCTAACATGAATTAATCAATGATATTATATTTTATTTTAATTAAATACTTTTTATATTGATTTATTTCAATCGTGAGATATTTTTCTAGATTCGTTGTATTATATTGCCTATAAAGAGAGAAAAGTGATATTGTATTGCCTTTAAATATACTTTTTTTATTATCGCTAGAGAGATGATGGCTAGGATTAAAGACATGTTGTCTCTATAAAAGCAATATGTATTTAATCCCAATTGTTATCTCTCTATAGAAAAAAATAAAATTGTCTCCTAAGGCACTCGTTTAAAGGCAATATTTAAGACAATATATACATTTTTTTGTCTCAACTTAAGAAAATTTACTAAAAAATTATATCAAATATTGTCTTAAAACCCCCCTTTATGTTGTAACAGTAGCTGAGAAACCACATAAAGTAGCTCAAATGAACTCTAGGATTTATTTGACGATAAGAAAACTAAGGAGCTTGATGAAAAGTAGGAGAATGGTCTTCATGCTTACAAGTTGTAATTTTGGTTGGGACCTCCATGATGGCTTCATGGTTTGACTTGGTGGTTGCCAACTAAAATAAATATTGTGATGAATCTAAGCCTATTGTGGGGTGGAATGTGGCTTACCCTTCATCAATTATGGGAGTCCTTTTATCTCTCATCAGATAAGTACCCTTGCTAACATAAATCTGTAATGTAAACCATAATGCATAAAATGGAATCTATGTTGACAGGTTGTGTATCTATGGATTTCCTACTACATAGGTATTATATATTTTGTACTACTTTTTTATGTTATGGTAGGATAAATATGCCTTTAATAGGTACCATAACTATGTAATGTTCATATTATTGCTTGTGTAACTTTATATGCACTTATAATGTGTGTAAGGAGGATGGGGTAGATTGACCTATAGTCCTTGTTAGTGCCTATATCCCATATGTTACAGACCCCAACGAAATAAAAAGGCTGAGAAGACTAGGGAATCTCACCCCTCAATGCCTTGGATAGTCATGATAACTAGTTTATTGTTGAGAGATATCAATGAGTTTAATAAATAAAATTGGTCTAACATAGCTAGGTCATAGAATCCCTAGGTTTGATGTAGATATTAAAAGGTACTTTTTAACGTGTTTTATACTTGGAGTCAAGGAAATTAGCCTTAAGGGCAAGGTAATGACCTAGGTGAGATTTGCATTCATAAAACATCCAATGAAAAATGTTGCAGAGTTCATTCAACAATTCTTGAATGGCTATATAGTATGTTGATGGATCTAAAGAGCTCAAATTTCCTTGAAATAAAGATGTTGATCGTGCTAAGTCAATTGAAGGATTTGGCAACCAAGATGTATGTTTGTTTGCAATAAAAATCATTAAAAATGCCTCCCTAGTTAGGAGAATAGGTCTAAAGGCCTCAGAAGAGACAAATCATGTGTAATATCCTATGTGACTTCCTGTGGGAAGTTAAATGGTTACTAGTAGTGAGGGTGGAGTGCTTGGGTGCCTTCATGGTTAGGAAGGATCTCTATACATGAGAAATCTTCCTTCGCTTCCTTGTCAAAGTCATTATTAACCCTCAAGACCCCTCTACCAACTTTCCTTCCTTGGAGAAATTGGAGGATTGACAACTTTTTGGGATGGAAAGAAATTTTGGGATGGAGTTCTTTAGAGAAACAATGTACAAAAATTTCTAGATAGGAAGGTGTCATCCTAATCTCTTGATCATATGGCTAACATATGGGCCATGACCAAGAGATATCTAGAAAGGGATATGGAGTTGTTGTATTTTAAGAATTAGACTTTTAATTTTCAATGATTAGAGAATTCTTTAGAGTCTTGTAGAAACCTCGACTATAGATAAAATTTTCACTTCTACTGCTTAATAAGAAGCTAGGGAATTGTTGAGTGATGGATTCTAAGATTGGGAGGACAATTCCCAGAATTCTCTAGGAAGTAGAAGCTCAACTCCTTGATTCTAACAAAATTCAGATTATCCATTAGTTAATTGTGATGTATGGTCCAATATTTTTAAGTGATGGATATCGGGTTTAGATCCTCAAGCCCTCCTATCAGGGCTTTCTTCCAATTATACGAAACTTCATAAGGGCCCTAAGGTTATATATGATAATGTGGCTTTGATGTGCCACTCACACAGATATAACATGGGACTAACATGATGATGATGTAGCACTAATGTGGTGGTCATATGGCATCAATGTGGAGCTTTCGTGGCATTGATGTGGCATAGACTTGGAGATGACATGTTGTTGACGTGGACACATTATGTGACAAGGTGATATAGATTAGAATGTGCAATGGTGCTAACATGGCAATTAGATGGAAGTATCAAGTGATATGGATAGTCGATGTCTGGAGGTCAACTATTGAGTGTTGGTCTATCATGAGGTTTGGACCCATATTTTGTGCTTAAGCCAAAATGCTAATAACACTTGAAACACTTGTAGGATGACAGAGATAAAGTTCCATTAGCTAATAATGGTTATGCGACTATCATCATAGAGTGTGTTGGTTGTTAGCTAATTCAAGGAAAATAGTAGAAAGGTATGTCTAGGTGGATAGGGGCCTCAAGAAGTAAATATATAGATGAAAATAGACTTGAGTCAAGAATTATTAAACGATTTACTCTAAAGGTAGAGGAATCACAAATCATTAATCAATATCAGTTGTGCATAAATAATGACACAAACATAGATATAGTTAGGACTCACACATGACATCCAAAGGAAGATTAAGACATAAAAGTTGAATTCATTAATGAACATCTTCAACTCAATTAGAACCATTCTTTGATAGACTCTTTACTTGTTCAATTGAATATAACTCATTTTGGTGATCCTCCTTTCCTTTTTTGTGTAGTTCTCACAAGATGTCAAGAATTAGTTGCTCATCTAGTATAAAAGGACTTCTTCCCACTTCTGAAATGTAGAATAAGGAGAAATTATGTCCACCTTCATTCCATTGGTTATTGAGATGTATGTTCCCACATTTGTGCCCCATACATTAGGTGTTTCTATTGGGGGAGTACCTGTTAAGTTAGTGGCATGTCCCAATTAACAGACTCAAAGTTCCAAATTTTATAGTTCCATTTTGGTCAATCAAATGGAAATTCCTCGAGTAAAAAATTTACAATATTAGCATAGAATGTTGTGACATAATTCTTCATATAGTGACCTTTATAATGGTGTAAAAATCACCCCAACAAGATCTCATATATGAAAATTATGCTTGCCACAAGTGGAGGTACCTTGTTGGCCATGATGGTACTAAGTTGATGGCACAGGTGGACCTACACACATCTAGAACACAAGAAATGTTAGGAGAAAATTTTCATAGATAGACTTGTTTTCCATTATTTTTCGAATCAAGTATTCGATGCTTTCCTTTTTCTTTTTTAAGATGATTCACATAAATTTTTTAGGTTAAAATTATTTTATGCCAAAGTTCTTCAAAATTTTGTAGAGTATATAAAATTGTTATATTTTTAGATGAATATGGCGAAACAATTTGAGTAGCTAGTAGGATTTTCCAACATTTCTACACTCTAGGATAAATTTCCATGCTTAAAATTTTCCCTAATGTAGACATTGAAGAGGATTTTAGATTGTCTAAAACCTAGTGCTAATTGAGGGTGGAGGAATGAAAAAGCCTTAAATGTGGATGGTTATTAGCCCATACCAAATATTAGGTGAGTTGAAATAGAGGAGATTCAATTCCTTTAACTTTGTATTTTTTTCATGGTTGTGGAGCGAGATGTTAGGAAGCAATAGATGATGAATAAGATTTTTTGGTAGCCACTTAGGCCATCATGTCAAAGGAAAGTTTGTAGTAAGTGTCTCTTTTTTTGTGTTTTCATTTCCATTACTAAAGAAAACAAAGAACAACAATGAACTTACCTTCTAGCTAGATTTCCTCCTATTTTAAGTTCCCTAAAGTGCATATTGTATCCATTTGTGTGAATGATTTGTTGATTTACATGTTCTTTGATTTTCATATTTTAATAATTATCAAAGCATTCAATAATAAAATAGTTCTAACAAATATATATCATACATAACCCTTAATCTCTATGACCTATAGTAAATATAACTTGAAACCTAATATTTTGATTTATTTTGTATTACCTTTAATGCACATGTTATTTTTATTAATAATGTTTAAAAGATAAGTTTCATGTATTGTTCTAAAAAGATATTCTCTATTGACA
>APFE030557617.1:12175-29465 GCA_000404065.3 Pinus taeda | reverse complement strand
GAAGAGGAAGAGGAAGATACTTCAGAGGCAGGGGGGGAGACATTCTCAAGGAGAAAAGGCAGATTTACATTGTATTCGCTGCAAAAGAAATGGATCACATGATGCCTCTACATGCAAGCTACCATGGGACAAAATTGAGCAGAGAAGAAACCAACAGGAAGGTAAAACTGATGATACAGACAAAGGTAAAGCACCTGAATCCGCTCACTATGTTGAGGCACAATGTAACATTGGAGTAAATGAAGATTTGTTTAATGCTTCACTTGCTTCCTTGAAAAATGATTGGTTGCTTGATTCAGGAGCAACCTGTCACATGACTCATAGAAAAGATTTTTTTGAAGATTTCACTGACAATGTTGATGGAGCAGTATACTTTGCAGATCAGTCAAAATCAAGCCATCAGGGCTTGGCACAATCAAGCTTAAACTGCCTGGTCTTCCAGACTTTCTTCTAGATCATGTTCTATATCTCCCACAACTCAAGAGACTTGTTGTCCTTGGTCCACATCCGCCAGCAAGGTCACTCCATTCATATGTTTGATGGCAAGCTTGAGGTAAGAAAATCATCTAACCACTCACTTGCCATGAGGGGAATAGAAGAAGAAAGACTTCTCAAACTGCAAGGAACATCTGCTCATAAACAACATTTCTCATACATTCTCATCATGAAGAAGGTACACTTCCATCAAGTTTATTATGGCATGCTAGATTTGGACATTTAAACTATGAAAGTCTCCGCTTATTGAAGAAAAATGGTGTTGCTGGTTTGCCTACAATTCCTAGAAAACTTAAGCAATGTGATGCTTGCATTCTAGGAAAGCATAGCAAACAGTCCTTTCATGACTCACATTCAAGAGCACATAGGAAACTTGAACTCATTCATTCAGATTTATGTGGTCCAATGCATATTCCTTCTGCAAATGGAAATAAATATATCATGACGTTTATTGATGAATACACCAGAATGTGCTGGGTTTATTTATTGAAGAACAAATCTGATGCTTTTCAAACATTCACGAATTTTCATAAATGGATTGAAAATGATGCACAATCTCATATTGGGTCTATTCGCACTGATAATGGAAAAGAATACACATCAAATGAATTTGAAAACTATCTTCGCCAACATGGGATCAAACATCAAACAACTGTGCCGTATAATCCCCAACAGAATGGTGTAGCTGAAAGAATGAATAGAACAATCTTGAATATGGTACAATCCATGCTTTTCTTCAAAAATGTAAAGATAATGTTTTGAGTTGATGTTGTTCTATGTGTTGCATATATAAAGAATAGATGTCCATCTAATGCTATAAGAAACAAGACTCCTTATGAATTGTGGTATGGACATGTTCCTTTGGTAAAACATCTCAGGATCTTGGGTTACACCTGTTATGCTTTGATACCAAAGGTACATAGAAACAAACTTGGTGCTAGAAGTCATAAGTGTATCTTCCTGGAGTATTCAAACACCTCCAAAGCATACCGCCTCTTTGATGAAGTAAATAAAAAGTTTGTTGTATCTAGAGATGTAATTTTTCTTGAATCATCCAAATCTGACAATGTTGTTGAGTGGCAACTTGATCACTTGGATAGATTCGCAAAAATGAAATCATTTCAAGAATTTGAAAATCAGATTCCACATCTTGAAGGGGGGATTCCTATACTAGATAAACATGTGGAATCTTCTTCTCAAGAATATTCTCCCCCGTCTGAAACTCCAACAACGGATGATGCTTTAAGTGATGTAATTGATATAATTTGGAGACTCAATCTTGATTCACTCCCAACTAAATCAACAGAGCAGCCTGGACCATCTCAGAAAGGTCCCCCAAAGTGGCTGACAAAGACACTTGAAAGTGTTCATCCTGATGAAATTGAAAAACAGGAACCAGAAATGCAAATCGACAAAATGGAGGTGATGTAGATGACTCTAATTCACCTATTGATATGGATGTTTCTTATGATTGTGAATTGAACTTGTCTACAGATTTTGAACCAACTTCCTTTAAAGAAGCTGCTTCTCATGATGCATGGAAAGAAGCAATGCAAAAGGAGTATGATGCCCTCATAAAAGAACGACACTTGGAAGCTAGTTGATCCTCCATTTGGAACCAAACCAATTGGCTGCAAGTGGGTCTACAAGAACAAGTACAAAGCTGATGGCTCACTTGACAAGCACAAAGCTAGGCTTGTGGCAAAAGGTTTTGCACAGAAGGAAGGGGTCAATTATGAGGGAACTTTTTCCCCCACAGCAAAATGGGCCACCATCCGGACACTCTTTGTGCTAGCAGCTCAGAACGGTAGGAAAGTCCATCAAATGGATGTAAAACTGCCTTCTTGAATGGAGATCTAAAAGATAATGTTTTTATGTCCCAGCCTGAAGGATTTGCTATGAAAGGACATGAAAATAAAGTATGCAAACTTGTGAAGTCCTTGTATGGCCTCAAACAAGCACCACGAGCCTGATATGAAAAACTAACTGAGCATCTTCTAAAACTCAACTTCAATCATTTTGATCTTGATGATGCAACTTTATTTGTCAAGAAATTTGGCAAAATAGTTGTATATCTTGTGGTATATGTAGATGATCTTTTAATGACAGGGAACAATGAAAGCTACATTGCATCCATAAAGAAGGAATTGGGGAAAAGTTTTGAAATGACTAATTTAGGCTATGTTCATTACTATCTTGGCATTGAAGAACCCAACATCCAAAGTCCATATTTCTTTCCCAAAAGAAATACATTGGAGATTTGTTAAACAAATTTGGCATGACAGAGTACAATCCTCTTACCACTCTAATGGAACAAAACTTAAAGCTCACACCTATTGAAGGAAAGGAATTTGAGGATGCAACAAAGGATAGACAGCTTGTAGGAAGTCTCAACTACCTTACTACTACCAGACCAGACATTTCATTTGTTGTTGGAATGCTCTCCAGGTTTATGCAAAAGCCTTGTGAGGGACATTGGTTTGCTGCAAAAAGAGTTCTAAAGTACTTGAAGGGAACTGAAGACTATGGAATCAAGTACACACAGGTGGATGATTTCAGTTTGATTGGATACTCTGATTCAGACTTCGATGGAGACAAAGAAACTGGAGTATCTACTTCAGATATGCTATGAGTCTTGGATTAGGAGCTATCTCTTGGAGATCACGCAAACAATTAGTTCCAACAGATTCCACAATAGAAGAAGAATACGTGGCAGCGACTGAAGCAACAAAAGAAATTGTGTGGGTCAGGAAAATTCTTGAAGATTTGCAGGTAAAACAAGTACAATCAACTCCACTCATGATTGACAATACCTCTGCAATAAAGTTGGCCAAGAACCCAAAGTTCCATGATCAAACGAAGCATATCAATACAAATATCATCTAATCGCATCATGTTGAGGCAAAAAAATCCATCCCATCATTGATCCACAAAATGAGCAAATTGCAGACATCTTCCACCAAAGCACTTGGAAGGAAAAGCTTGAACGATTCAGAATGATGCTTGAACTCACCAAACATCCCTTCATAGAAGGGGGGGAATGTTGACAACCTAATATTCATGATTTGGGGAATTTTATGTAAATAATTAATTAGGAATGTGAACAGTCATCGGGAGATGAACTGAACAATCACTCCCTATTGTATATAACAATGACCTACCTATGGAATAATATACGAATCAGTTGTTTGTTTTGTGGAGTTACTACCTGGCCTAACAGGAATTGCAAAGAGTTCGGGAACATTATGAAAGATAAATAGGAGTTTGATGCCAATATGCAAAAAATAAAACAAAAAATCATTAGAGAGAGATGATTTAAGACCCTCATTTTGGAGGAAGTGAAATTGATTAATAAAATATAGCAGAGAAGAAAATAGGAAGAGACTTTGGAGAACAAAATATCGTATCCAGTGTCGTAGAGAAGGAGGGAGCAATACTAAATTGTTCAACAATACCAAATTGTTCAACAATACCATGATCAAACACAAACATCATAATAGAATATTTCATATCAAATATAGGGAAGGTCAATGCCTTTTGCAACATGGAGAGATAGAGGAAAATCTTGTATCACATTTTTAAGAGATGTTTACTACGCCAATCCCCAATAAGAAGGAATCCATTTAACAAATTATTAGTCATAGCCCTCACTTGATAAATCAAGACCAAAATAAGGGCATAATGAGAGAAAACAAATTTCCAGAAGTGGAAGAGGTGGTAATTGTGATGCCTTGTAATAAATCTTCAGGATTAGATGGATTCACCACAAATTTATTTCAACCTTACGTGAAAATTGTTTCACCTGAAGTTCATACTTTGGTGGAAGAATCTTGAAAATATCAAAACATATGGTCAAGTATTAATGCTACTTTCATCACATCAATCCCTAAGGCTAGTATATCACAGCACCCCAATGGTTTTAACCCAATTTATTTATTTAATGTTATTTATAATATGATTTCTTTTGTCATTGTTAATCACATCAAATCCTTTTTGAATTATATCATCTCCCAAGAACAAAAAGGTTTGTAGAGGGCCGCCAAAGTCTTGATGTTATTATGTCTGCCCATGAAGTTATCCACTCCTTAAGGAAACCCAAAATGTCAGGTATGTTAATTAAGCTACACCTTTCTAAAGCCTATGATAGATTGAGTTGGGATTATCTTCTAAATGTCTTTTCCTCCTTTCAGTTTTCTTCTCAATGGATCTCTTGTATTAAATCCATGATATCATCCCCCTTTTATTCAATTCTCCTAAATGGATCACCATCTAAAAATTTTAATCTATCATGCGACCTTCCATAAGGTGATCTAATATCCCCCTTTATTTTCATATTTCCAGTGGAAGGCTTGGGAAGATATCTCAAGGAATTTAGTCGTAGGAGTATTAAAAGGGATTTGGCCCTTTATTGAGGACCTTGTTCTCACCAACAAATAATTAATAGATGATATTTTTCTTTTTTTTCAAGCCTCATTGTAAGAGGTGTGGGTGATAAAGTCTATCCTCTCTGATTTCATGCAAGCTTTAGGGACTTTGACTAATGGAGACAAGACTAATCTGTTTTTCTTTAGTACTAATCCCATGGTACAGGGATATATTTCTCGCACTTTAGAATTCAACATAAGTAGTAATATGGAGAAATAGTTAGGAGTATTGATTTTTATGAAATCATTAAAATAAACTTGTTTCAAAGGAGTCCTTTATAGGATCTTAAAAAAATCTAGAGAGTTGGGCCTTTAGATGAATCTATTTTGCAGGCCTCCTAGCCTTGATCAAGTTAGTGCTCAGGCTTTGGCTATGTATTTTTTATCACTCTTAGTTGCCCCCAAAACTATAGTAAATTCTATCAATACCTTGTTCAAGAGTTCCTTATGGAGATGCGAAAATAATGTGAAGAAATGGGCTCTAGTGGCTTGGAAAAAACTATGGATTCAAAAATTGATAAGAGGCTTAGGTCTTTGGCATCCAAAAATGTTGAGTGAAGCCTTAGGAGCAAAGTTATGGTGGCACTATGTTAGGTCCCTATACTACTAGTGTATCCCCTTATTGTTATTAGTGCAAACCCCTTATTGTATTGTTGTGCCCATGTAGCCCCGATGTATTGTGCCCCATAGAAGCCCACTATTGTTATTGTTGTGTCCCTACAATATTATTGTTATGTAGGATCTGATTATATTGAGACCACTTAGACTCCTATATACAAAATGGAGGTATTTTCATTTGTATCATCCAAGCATTGTTCATTTGTGTAATGTAAAGGAGGTTTTCTGCTCAAAAAGGCTAATTTTGAAGTCGTTTATCTATATTTTCCATTTTTTTTGTGAACCGGTTTCATAACATTTGGTATGAGAGCTTTGGATTCTAGGGTTTTGCTACTACAAACAGGCCATCGTGGAATTTTCACTATAACGTTTTCTATACGAAGTTTTAGATGCTAAAAAAACACATTTGAGCCAAAATAGTTTTGAACGTCAGGTCTGAATTTCAGATCTTGTCTCGCTAAATTTTTGGAGATATGATCTAAGGAAGTTAGGGTTTTTGCAAGCTCTAGAATTCGATCACAAACAGGTAATCATGGAATTTTCTCTATAATTATGTTTATAGGAAGGGCCAGAATCTATAATTAAAACCCATTTGAGCCAACCTCTTGATGAAGCTCGGGTCCAAATTTTAGATCTTGTCTCACTATATTTTCAGAGATATGATCCAAGGAAGTTAGGGTTTGTGCAAATCCCAAATTACATCCCAGACAGGTGACCTTGGGAAAATATCCATATCATTCTCTCTGAGTATCAGATTGAAATTGCGTGAGAATTTATAGAAATAGAAAAAACTTTAGTTTTATGTGCATCATCTTCAAGTCTGAAGGTTGAAACAGTGACACGTGGTACTTCGCAAAAGTTCGCTCTAATTAAAAAGTGTATAATCAGGTCATCATGGGCTATTGGGAATAACACTTTCTTAGAGAATCCAATTTTGATTAGACTGGTGGCATTGGAAATAGGACTTAGAGGGTTACCACATTTCACAATTTCAGATGTTGGAGGTCTGAAATTTCAAAGATACATCAGATTCAATATCGAGCTCCTATAAAGTGAAAAAAGGTGTATAGTTTTTTTTTTTTTTAATTTGAATAAATTTGGTTTAAAAAATTAGTTTGAAGGAATTTAAAGGGCATAGTGAAGCATAATTATCATTAATTGATGCCTTGAATAAAGAAAATGGAAACACCTAGTAAGCAACTTGAAAGCGTTAGCATGACTCATGAAGAAGAGGAAGAAATGCAACATGATATATCAAAATTACGAGACCAAGTGCAACAAATTTCACTCTCACAAAAAGTAACAGAAGCTAAGATAAATGGTTTAAAGAAAGTTGTGGAAGATAATATGGATGGTATGAAAGAAGAAATTGAAGATTGCAAGAATGACATGGAAGGTTGCAAGAAAGGTTTGACAAAGATACTACAAGAAAGGTTTCTTAATGCGAAAAGGTAGTAGAGAAAACACATAATGAGAACAAGATAAATGTTAATCATGATTCTAAGAATGACAACATTTAAGATTTGAAGAAAGACATGGAAGGTTTGACAAATTTTCTACCAGAAAGGCTTCCTCACGACGAAAAGGCAGTAGAGAAAACTCATGAAGAGAACAAAAGAAATGTTAATCATGATTTCATAGACTATAACGTTGGAATAAAGACCCACCATGTTCCAAAGATTGATATGAATAATTTTGATGGCAAGGATCCCGTAACATGAACAATATATGTGGAACAATATTTCGATCTCCATAATGTGCAAAACACACAAAAGGTATGAATTGCAACTTTATATTTGGAACCCAATCAGTTTGTATGGTATCAATGGATTTGGTGTTGTAAACAAATTGCCACTTGGGAAATTTTTAAGGAAGAAATGATAGCACATTATGAGGATACAAAAGGCAACACTTTTTTTAGCCAATTGATAAATCTCAAACAAAAAGGTTTAATGGTGGAGCACATTCAGGACTTCCAGAAATTGAATATAAGGGTAAAAGATATTATAGAGGAGCATAGGATTGATGTGTTCATAGGGACATTAAATGGTAACATCCAGCATGAGGTTTGAATTTGGGAACTTGATTCATTGGAGAAGGCATTGAGGTTGGAAAAAAAAATTGAAAGAAAAATTATGGCAACAAGGAATCCTACCAAATGACAACTCTAAAGATGGAAGTATTGTTTCCCCTAGCCTTCCACAACCTACAAGGTCACACCAAAAAAATTGGAAGAAAATAGAGCAAAAGGGATTTGTTATAGTTGTGATAGAAAATACACTAAAGGTCATAAGTGTGCTGAGAAGAAATTATTTTACATAGATTGTGAAGAGGAAGAATAAAAGGAACAAGAAACATCAAAAGAACAAGATACACACTAGGAACAGAGCCCAAAGAAAGAAAAAATGAATTCGACCATATCTATAATGTGTTGGCTAGAATAAGTACTCCTCAAACTATCAATATAGAAGGACATATCAAGAAGAAAAATATAATAATGTTGATTGATTTAGGCAATTCCCATAATTTTATTCATTGTAAGATAGTGAAGGAATTTAATTGCTTCCTATATCCAGCACCGAAGTGTCAAGTGATGGCTGCAAATTGAAGAACCATAAATTTCTTTGGAAAGTGCCATAATATCAAACTATCCATGGGAGAATATGTGTTGAATAGTTCAATGCTTTCCATTCCAATGGGTGGTGTTGACGTTGTACCAGGAGTCTAATGGCTACAATCTTTGGGTATGATAACTTTTAATTTTCAAGAACCTTTCTTGAATTTTTTTAGAAGGAAAGGAAGTTAAATTAAGGGGTGTTGAAGGGAAACTGAGAAATATAATAAACTCTAACAGCATGACAAAGCTTCTAAAGAAAGAACAACGTGGTGTAATTGCACAATTATGTTCACTAGAGGTTCTCATGTCGAAATCATCTACTTTTCGAGATCTCCAAAAGTCTTGGACAATCATTCCAAGGTATTTGAGACTCCCAAAGGCCTCCCACCTATTCGTGATCATGATCATGCTATTTTTTTTATTCCAGGAAGTGTTCCTCCAAACATTAGGCCTTACATATATCCATATGCACAAAAGAGTGAAATTGAATGTATGGTTGCAAAAATTCTAGAGGGTGGTATAATTCAACCTAGTCAAAGATCTTTCTCTACTCTAGTAGTATTGATGCACAAGAAGGATGGATCATGGTGCATCTATCTGTATTATAGAGAGCTCAAAATGTTCACTATTAAAGATAAATTTCCCATTCCTCTCATTGATGTATTATTGGATGAATGACATGGAGCAATTTGCTTTAGCAAGTTGTACCTTCATGCAGGACATGATCGAATCAGAATAAAGACTAAAGACATTCCAAAAACAACATTTAGAACTCATGAGGGTCATTATGAATTTTTGGTCATGCCTTTTGGCCTTACCAATGCACCTTCTACATTTCAAGGTTTGATGAATTCCATTTTTAAACCCTCCCTTAGAAAATTTGTGTTAGTATTTTTTGATGATATACTATCTATAACAAGTATTGGAAGGATAATGTTCAACATGTTGATAGAGTGCTCAGACTATTGGAGGAGAAACAATTATATGCAAAAACCTCCAAATGTTCCTTTGGAGTATAAGAGGTGGAATATTTGGGTCATATTGTATCTCGTGAAGGTGTTAAGGTAGACCCTCAACAACAACAAGTTATACAAATATTAAAGGACAACCTCACTTTGGCACATAATAGAATGAAAAAATGGGCAAATCAACATTGCAGTGAAAGAAGTTTTGATGTAGGCGATTGGGTATTTCTATGGTTACAACCATACAAAAAAATGTACCTCAAACAAGCTAAGAATGATAATAAATTATCACGAAAGTACTATGATCCTTACAAGGTATTGCAAAATAATTGTACTATGGCATATAGGATGGAGCTTCTTGCATCTTCCAAAGTGCCTCAAGCTCTCCATGTTTCATGCTTAAAGAAGGTTATAGGGGACAAGCTCCCAGTTCAAACAATATTGTCAGAAATTGATGAGGAAATAAAACTCATATTGGAACCTGAAGTAGTCACAAAAACCAGAACCCAACAACTACGAAATCAATCAATTTCAGAGTATCTTATCAAGTGGAAGAACTTACCCATTGAAGATTTCACATGGGAGGATGAGAACTTTATACAGAATCATCCATAACTACTCCAATGTTGAGGACAACACTTTTTGAAGGAGAGGGGCATGTTAGGTCCTTATACTATTAGTGTATCCCCTTATTGTTATTAGTGCAACCTTAATGTATTGTTGTGCCCATGTAGCCCCCATGTTGTTATTATTGTGCCCCATAGAAGCCCGCTATTGTTATTGTTGTGCCCCTACAATATTATTGTTATGTAGGCTATGATTATATTGAGACCACTTAGAATCCTATATATAGAAAGGAAGTATTTTCATTTGTATTAGCCAAGAATTGTTCATTTGTGTAATGTAAAGGAGGTTTCTCCCTTGAAGAGGCTGATTTTGAAGTCGTTGATCTATATTTTCTATATTTTTGAGTTGGTTTCATAACACAATAGATTTAAGGAAGGAAATATTTGTGGAAACAAATATGGAATATAGAATATAGTCCAACTTACTCCTAAGTTGAGAAATTGTTAGGTGCAAGTTTCCCCTTTAGATATTTGATATGGAATCTAGCTCAATTGAATCAAATTTTAATCCAAACCCTTTCCCTATGGGAGATTCTAGATAGGCATACCACTTATTTTTGGCAAGATTCTTGGTAATAACTTCCTAATTTGAATGTTTGGTGGGAAGTAATGGAGTTAAAATCCTTCACTTGGAACCAACAATGTTTTATTTTAGTTGAATTTTGAGACTGTATATAGATGAAGGTCAATGGAAGATATGAAAAAATCATGTAGACTAGCCAAGTTCCCCTATATGGCTCAATGGCCCACCCTTGTCTAAGAATTGTAGAAATGGTGTATTCATATCGATCACCACGGGGGCTTCACGGAGGGAGAAATATCATTCCACGTGGGTTCATATTGGGGGATATATATTGAGGAAAAAATGACATAATATATTAGGGGATAAAGTGTTTTTATATTGGCATGAGTTACAAAAAATGGAGCTCAAATTTAACGGTCAAATAGAAAGGGATATAAAAGAATGTTAATGAAAACATGGATACCTAGAATATCTGGTGAAATTAGGGGTTTTTTAAATTCGAAAGTTGCATTGGGTTCATACTGGTATGGGGTTAATTAATATGATTTGTAGAGGTATTTTCCAATATGTAGTAATTTAATGGTATTGTTTAGCATGCAATGAAAATACGTGATATGCAAGAGGTTCATTGAGTGAAGCCCCTATGTTGATCACAAACCTGACAGCTATCCTTGAGATACCAATCAAGAGGCATGTTTAATCTAAAGGAGGCTTATGATTTACTTGCTTAACATCAAACTTTTCCCTCAGAGCCTCTATGGAGGAAAATCTAGACAAGAAAATTATGGCCCAAGATTTCTACATTCATATGGTTAGTGGGGTGCCAAAAGACTCTAACATGGGATGGAAAATATAATAAGGGCTTTCAATTACCTTCATTTTGTCCTCTATGTAGTCAATATGAGGAGATGAAAAAGCCTCTTATCAACACCTCTAATTTTTTTGACTTGATATGGTGAAAGGTAGTGAAACTCTTTGGTCATTATGATCAGTTTCTTCATAATCTGATAGAGACCTTTAAATAGTTGAGACCCAATATATTTTCCAATATAGTGGTCAATGTATCTTGCGAGTTTACAATGGGATTTTTCATATGGGTCATATGGAAAGGGCATAATAGACAAATATTTCTAGATCAATAAGAGACTATAAAGAAAGTGTGGAAAATTATTGAGCATTATGTCCATGGAACTATTCTAGCTAAGGCGTAGTATCAAGATAACTAGAAATATCCTGATAGGGAAGTACTTATTAGGAATCAAATTTATCTATCCCCCTCCATGCTCTCACTAGCCTCCCTTAAGAAATCTAAGCCCCAATGGTCTTCTCCTTATTTTTATTCTCCTCCTTGTGAGGGATTTGTTCAACTCATTTTTGATGGGGCCTTAAAAGGAAATCCAAGGTTACTTGGGTTTAGAGGTATATCTTGAGATAAAAGTCACTATGTGCTACAAATGTACACTGCTTATTGTGGCATAGATAGAAATAATGAAGCGCAGTTTCTAGTGTTAGAAACATGCCTCCATCTAGTTTTCTCGATAGGATTTTCAAAACTTCAAGTACACGATGATTCTAAATCAGTTATCATGATAGCCCATAAGATTATTCAAGGTGATCTAGTTGAAAAACTCTCTGAAATTTAGAGTCTTATCAACATGTTTTCCCGTATGAGAACCCTTCTTCTCTCTTTTAATTATTTAATCACCTCTCACACTCTGAGAATGGGAAATAGAGTAGTTGATATTTTGGCTAACCTAGGATGCAACTAGAGAGATGTTACCTTTCATATAGGATGGCCACTCGACACTCAATTAGACTAGTGGGAAAGAGTCCAACTTATACTAGAGGGTGACAAATTTTCCCTAGAGATGGAGGTTTCCAATGAGAGACAAATCGCCCAATAGGGATGAACCTTGAGACAAATAATGGGATATTGGGAACCACATTATTATGGAGAGAGGAGTAAATGTTGAGGGTAGTGTGGCTGCCCCCCTTGCATGCATAGGCACGTGAATTCATTTTAAGGTGGATTCAATGTCTTACGACCTGACACAATTTTCGTGTGTTGTGATTTTTTTTCAAGGGTGTGGAGGGAGGCAACATCTAGACCCCTTGTCTTAGGAGAATGTTGGGAGGAAAGTCGAGGCATGTATGGATGACAACTCTCTAGTCTCTACATAAATGGATAATTTTTATGGTAATTCCTAAGAGGGTTACTAGAGGTTGGGCTTTCGTTATTGTACTACTCATTGGATGTATGTTTGATTCTATGAAGATGTGGTGGAGGAACATAGGCTATGGATTCAGGTGCAAATTCTCTATCACTCCTCATGTGTTTGACATCACAAAATTTGATGCAAATTCCCTATTCCTGAGACTGGTCCTTCTCTTAATTCGTAGAGTATGGGTACCTCTCTCTCCCCATTGGGTCTTTTTTAACTTTCATGGCTACTCTTTGAATGTCTTCCATCATTGTCCTCAGGTGGGGAGGAGTAAATAGGTTATAGTTTTAACATCCCTCCTAGGTTTATATTCATAAGCTAACCTTTTCGGTGGCTCCTTTTTGTTCATGGATGACTTTTATTGGCTATGTGCTCTTTGTGTTTCAACCTAATTCCACAACCCTATGGGTTGCTATTATTTTGGGTTTTGAGTTTACAGGGTTATAGTCTCAACATTTATCTTAGGCTAATGTTATCAACCTATCTTTTATGGTGGAACCCTTATGCGTGTGGTCATATTTTCTTGGCTCTGGGTTTTATGTATTTTAACCCAATTTTGTCACCTGCTAGTTTGCTCTTAATTTGGGTTTTATGATATAGTTGGTATGGGTTTCATATTTTCTCTAGTTTGGGTTTGAGTTTCTTGTGTATAAACACTAGGTGCTATTTATATTTTCATGACATACAATGCCAACATATGTGAAATAGGCATAGGATTGCATGGTAGGGAGGTCACTAGTGAGCCCTGGTATTGCATCAAGAGTGTCGCAATTCCCAAGGGCTCCTCAACATAAATTATGAACCCAGGGTTTATACAAACTTAGAGGTCACATTGTTGTATGCATAGTATGTTAATTTCCATTCATGCCACCCTCATTCATGACATCATCTCAAGGTGTTTAGAGACCATTCCTCCAACTTAACTATAGTGAAAATTTATGATGAAACAGATTTTAACTAGGAAAGTGAAAATGTCATTCATTCAACTTATAAATGTTAATTAACATTACATGAGAAAAATGGGTAGTCTACTCACATAAGTGAAGCTACTATGTTTTGTACATGTCATAAAATCAATAACCTACTTGTAAGTATCATTGATCTACTTCACAATTACTTGAAAATGAGAAACCTAACTTGTAACATGCATGTGATTTAGAAACACTAACTCTACCCTATTTTGTAGTGAGGAAAATAGGAGGTTGGGTTGCTCTAAGATCTTCTCTAGTTCATAAAATCAAAATTTGGGGGTCATTATTCATCTTAACCAAGATAAGGTTGAAGTGTGGAGAAAAATAGGTAGAGGAAAATGGTGCTACAAGTGCTGCTATAGGATTCTTTGTAATGGTACAGGAGTAGTTCCAAGAGTCCTTTGAGGGTGGAGATGGTGTCTTGAGGGTAGGAAGAGATGGATTAAGGTCAGAGGGAGTGAATGAAGTTTGGGGAAACCCTCTATCCCATCCCAAGGCCTCTCGGAGGCATGTCTTGCACTAAGATGAATGCCCACAGTGTCTCTAATTGCCTAAACAAAATGACTGTGGAAATAGAGTTTGAAAGTGGGCACCTGTGCATGCCAGCACAACCCTGAAACTAGCCCACTACATGCATTAAATGACCAATAATAGAGTGAAATAAATTTTCATGGAAAATATGACTTGAATTTGACAACAACCTTATTCTATTTGACAATGCTACTATAATCACCGAACTAAGACCTAGGTTGCAGAAATTAAATATGTAAAATGATAACTAACATCTACCTATTTCTAATAAATCATAAACAAATATTTTTGGACTGAGATTGTGAATCTTTCCCACCACCTCTCCCAAAATAAATCTAATAAGGAAGCCTGAAATTACAGGTTTTTATAGCTTAACATCTGTTGCAACAGAAGAGGAACATGAAATTCTTGGAAAGAAGAACAAGACATAAATATAGAAAAGGGACTAATACTTTGGGTTGGGCCCAAACCCAAGGGTTTCAGCCCTCTAGAACTTGCTGAGATGCATCTGAATAAGACACTTCGCATTAGCTGAAAATAGTAGTTTCACACATCACATGAAATTTAATAATAATAAGGTCAAGCCCTGAACTTAATATCTACTACTAGCAGAGTCAAAAATTTGAATCCTAATGAGCCTTTCAGCTAGTTTATTTATACAAAAGGATAGTTGATATCTTCTCTCTTACAAACATGAGTGATTCCCTCCTTGATATAGAAAATTATGGATCTTGTCCTCCTTCACCTTCTCATGCACTTGGAGTTAGTCATATGTTAGTGAATTTGAACTTGTGAGTGAGGGTTTGGTGATACAAAAACGAGTTAAAGAGTTTAGGAAGTGGATAAGCCTCCATAGATTCCTTCCTAGTTGTATCCATGAAATGCTTGCATACTAAACGTGTCATAAATGCTTATTTTTCTTGAAACTTAATCACATTAGGCCACATACTGTGATAAACAGCTTTTACTCTTCTTACTAAGCATATTATAACAAAAAATGTGAATTAATGTGAGAAAAGGATAATTTTAATACTAGAGGATAGCATAATGAACTTCAATATATACCTATTGATGGGACTCATAAATCGCGGTGGATATAATATTGATCAAGCCAATAGTAAACCTATAAATCTGTTGACACTTATCATGCAGTTGTTCCCCTTGAAACTAAGAATGAAAATCACCATTTGGAGTCTCTCGTTTTTCATGATAGACAACCCTTCTAAGATTCATAGTTATTGTAAGATGTTTCTACTTAGATTCATGACCTAGGGCATACCAAGGGAAGATGGAAGAAATTTTTTAGTGCCCTGTATATGAATTAGTTGACGAAGTCCATGTTGAGGATGGTCTTAAAGCACAAGTAGGAAAAAATATACAATATATTTTCTTGTTTGGAGGACATCAAATGTGTCCAATGTAAAAATAGAGTTTGTTTAGAGCAGATTGATGTGATGTCATCACACATTGCGCTCCACTTCTAGTGTGAACCTGCTCCAAATGTTGCTATAAGTTCTAGTGTTCAAGATGTGACTCTTGTCACTTCCTCAAATTCTTGAGTCTGAATGTTTTTTTTTTTTTTGGTATTACAACACACTAGTGGATACTTTAGTTATGTTATAATTTCTAAAACTTTTATAATTTTGTACAAATTACTCTATTGGTACGTGGTAAAAAATATCTAGTTTCCCATTGGGCAGGTTGAGACCACATACCGAATGAAATGTTTGATGATGATGAACATCATATGTATATGTTTTGCATGATATTTTGAGGCAATACAAGTTAGACATTCAAAAAAATAAAGAAAGAGTGTTTTCACTTTTGTAACACTAAAACCTTGACATGAATAAGTCTTGTCACTTTTGTAACACTAAGAGGGTTCATGTTTTTTTTTCTATGTTGTTTAGATACCCCGAAAATTTGTGACCAATATGTCTACAAAATATTTGTGCCATGGGTAACCACCTATTTGGATCGATACCATGCTAGTGTCTTAATTTGGAATTGCAGCCATTGTTCCTTGAGGAAAGGAGAATAGAATTTTGATGGCTTCTCGCATTACATGGATTCCATAGAGATACTTTCCATAGTGGAAAGTTGTGTTTCTCTTTCTTTCAGTTGCCCCCTCAACCCTTTTCTTCTATTAGTAGCTACTCTCTCACAATTGACTCTCTTAGTCTCAAATCACTCAACTCCTTTCCTATTTTAGTGAATTACTCCTCCATGAGGTGCACATCTTCTACATTCTTGGATTTGAAAATTTTCATCCACCTATGTGTTCTACCTCTCTCTATATCCAACTCATAGAGGTGCAAACTTTTCATGTACGATCCTTCCTCCCTCAATAAATTTGTAATAGGACCCTAAGCTAGGATGTGGAGTAGGTTCTTGAAGCTCTTGGAGGCCATTTTCATCTTCTTTTAAGGTGGATGCTTCTTCATGTAGCTCATTTTTCTTCTCATGTAGTATTTATTGTTTCTTCTATAGCTGCTCTTTTTCTTCTTGCTCAAGGGAAGCTTGTGTCTTGGATCTCTTAAAGTTCATTTCCCTATGGTGGGTGTTATCGGGAAATCTAGTGTCTATGCAAAGCTACTAGCCACACTAAGACGGGTAGCTATATTAGAAACAAACACATTGAAGTTACTTTCACTTTCCTTTACGAGAAATAGATAGGAGAGGAGCAAAGAATACCAACCTCGATTCGATTGGTTCTCTGCTTGTTCCTTCTCCCCCTTCGACAGATATTTGCCGCTCCTCCTTTGACCACTTCACTTCAAAGAGTATTTGTAAAGTCAAAGCAGCATAATATCTTCAAAGTGCAGAGATCTACAACCGTAAACAATATAGGACCAGATATATATTGACCACATACATGCATATATTAGCAAACGTATAAGAATGTGGAGGAAAACTTGAATAACTTTATTGATATAGAGATTATAAGAGAGGATTACAACCCATTGATCTAACCCATCATCATCCTCCTAGCATGAAATCCCTTCTTCATCTCATGAAAATCTTAGATCACCCAACACTATGATATTCCACCATGAAACCAACAACACTTCCTTACGAGATACAAGATTCTAGCCTTTGGATCTCTTGGATGAGGGATCCATATATAAATGATTGTAAGAGGGTGAGTCAGCTTTTGGGATTTTGATTAGTGTATTCTCCCTGATAGTTCTTGATTCCACTTGGAGATTGATGATCTCTTACTCATCCCTGGGTGAATTCAGAGAGGCAAGTGTCACAGGAGAAGTTTCTGGAAGATTCCATGATCATCCACCTTGCA
>APFE030557616.1:0-29122 GCA_000404065.3 Pinus taeda | reverse complement strand
GGGGGCTGTAGTAGTTGCAGCGACGACTAGCTAGTGCGTGCTTAGCAGTTGCGCGACAAAGATAACTCCGATGATTAAGATATCTGTAAACAAAGAGCGAACGGAGAATCCTATTGTTAGTGGCCGTTTCTTGCTTCCTTTTTTCGTTGTGCTTCTACTTTTACGATATCCATAATCAAAAGAGTCATGAGGACAAGTGCTAAGAGAAACAATGCTGATAGTTCAGTAAGTTGGCTTATGCTGATGGATTCCATGTTCCGTGAAGCAGAGAGATGTATGTCAATATGTAGGTGCCGAAAGTAATTTATAAAAGAGTTCAGGATGTTTGGAAGCTAGTTTTAAGTGTGAATGGCACTGGGTTTTTGAGAGTATTTTAGTAGAAGTAAGACGTAATCATTTGAAAAGATTGAAAGACGGTGGGGAAGGCCGTGGAAGATCGCAGCACTTGTGCCGGATAGATTTCTGACAAGGGATAGATTTCTGACAGGTACAGGAATAAATACATGAATACATATATGGCCTGATTTGATATTAGATATGAAGGGCATTTATTGGCTGGCTTGGGACTTGGACTGTGCTTGACTTAGTTGTGCAGAGGCTGGCTTTACAAGTGTTTCTTTCTATTCATCTTCCTCTTGATGCTTAATGAATTTAACAGTTAGATGCATCTATCCTGGTTTAGAATTTAAGAATTTAAATGGACAGCTAGGCGCAGAACAGAGAACAGTTCACAATATTGAAAATTAAAATTCAGCCAATTAAATAGACTAGAAATCAAGTATGTCTTTTTAACTTATTTTACACATTTGGGTTGATTAGTAAAGTTCGCAGTTGAGCGATCCATAGGGAACTATGAACCCCAACACTGTATTATTAATGGGATTGAAATCCACTTTCCTTTCCTTTTTCAAGGGAAAAAGCCTTATGGGAAAATCTGAGGGATGCTACCCCTCACTTGTGGTTGGCATGCTTAGTAAACTTGTTGATATAGAGTAGTGTGCCTCATCCAGGGATTTGAATTGGGCTTTTGTTGGCGTGGAATTAACCAAATTCCCAACAACATTCGTGACAACTGGTTGAGCTAACCTCTTTGGCTGATACAAACTTGTTTTCATGTCAAGGAGAGAGACTTTTTAACCTTGCATCTCTTCCAAACATTAACAATTCCTTTACCAATGCAGCATAGAGTAATACACAATTCCTTTATCAATTGACCATAGAGTAATACCATTGAACTTAAAAGCATTTAACAGTTGGAAAATGTGGTTAATTGCCTGGAAATTGTAAGTAGTGTAAAAAAATTTAAGCTGAGTCAGAGCCAGGCTCTGGAAATTTAACCAGAAATCTGAGAATCTTTGCAAAAATTTAAGTATTAAGCTAATCTCTGGGCTAGCGATTGCAACGTTGATAGATTTTGAGATTTGCCGTTAGATTTATGTAGTATTTCTCAGAAACTGAATTGTTGTTTTCTGTTTATCTATCTTCTTGGACAGGTGATCACACAGGCAATGCTCACAAGTGGTGTTAGGCGAAATTGCAGATCATGTGGCATTGGAAAACTCTTGGCATTGCTGATGATTGCCGGTCTTGCATTCTTGACAGTAGCTCATACTAATCCTGGTTTTTCATCCACCAGCAACTTTGTGAAACAGATCGGTGGTAAGGATGAAAAGAACTTGATCACAGAGGGTGCTACACATTTACAATCCTGGAAAGCTTTTTGGAGAAAACCCCCCAGGCTCCCTCCGAGATTGCCTCCCATGGAAAAAGGTGGAAATGGCAGTCTGTATTCGGAAAGTCTTGATGGGCAAGGGATCTCAGAATGGACTGCTAGACAGACCAAAGTTGTCGAAGCATTCCAACATGCTTGGACTGGATACAAGAATTATGCTATGGGTTCTGATGAACTCATGCCATTGAGCAAGAGAGGGGTTGATGGATTGGGTGGTCTTGGTGCTACTATCGTAGATTCCTTAGATACAGCTATGATCATGGGTCTTGATGATATTGTTCAGGAGGCAGGGTCCTGGATAGAAAAATCTCTTCCAGCAAGGCTGAATGAGAAAGGTCAAGTAAATTTGTTTGAAACTACAATTCGTATCTTGGGTGGTCTTCTTAGTGCCTATCAACCTCTTTGGCTGATACAAACTTGTTTTCATGTCAAGGAGAGAGACTTTTTAACCTTGCATCTCTTCCAAACATTAACAATTCCTTTACCAATGCAGCATAGAGTAATACACAATTCCTTTATCAATTGACCATAGAGTAATACCATTGAACTTAAAAGCATTTAACAGTTGGAAAATGTGGTTAATTGCCTGGAAATTGTAAGTAGTGTAAAAAAATTTAAGCTGAGTCAGAGCCAGGCTCTGGAAATTTAACCAGAAATCTGAGAATCTTTGCAAAAATTTAAGTATTAAGCTAATCTCTGGGCTAGCGATTGGAACGTTGATAGATTTTGAGATTTGCCGTTAGATTTATGTAGTATTTCTCAGAAACTGAATTGTTGTTTTCTGTTTATCTATCTTCTTGGACAGGTGATCACACAGGCAATGCTCACAAGTGGTGTTAGGCGAAATTGCAGATCATGTGGCATTGGAAAACTCTTGGCATTGCTGATGATTGCCGGTCTTGCATTCTTGACAGTAGCTCATACTAATCCTGGTTTTTCATCCACCAGCAACTTTGTGAAACAGATCGGTGGTAAGGATGAAAAGAACTTGATCACAGAGGGTGCTACACATTTACAATCCTGGAAAGCTTTTTGGAGAAAACCCCCCAGGCTCCCTCCGAGATTGCCTCCCATGGAAAAAGGTGGAAATGGCAGTCTGTATTCGGAAAGTCTTGATGGGCAAGGGATCTCAGAATGGACCAACATGCTTGGACTGGATACAAGAATTATGCTATGGGTTCTGATGAACTCATGCCATTGAGCAAGAGAGGGGTTGATGGATTGGGTGGTCTTGGTGCTACTATCGTAGATTCCTTAGATACAGCTATGATCATGGGTCTTGATGATATTGTTCAGGAGGCAGGGTCCTGGATAGAAAAATCTCTTCCAGCAAGGCTGAATGAGAAAGGTCAAGTACCTACGGTATACTTAGAAAGAGCTAAGGACCTCGCACATCGCTTATTGTCAGCTTTTACATCTAGTCCAACTGCTATTCCGTTCTCAGATGTTGTTCTTCGTGAAAGATCTGCACATCCAGCACCAGATGGGTTAAGTAGCACTTCAGAAGTCACTTCCGTACAACTAGAATTTTGGTACCTTAGTAAAATTTCTGGTGATCCAAAATATGGCAAAGCGGCAATGAAGGTGCTTGAACACTTTAAGACTCTCCCAAAATAAATTCTACACAAAATATGTTGATATAAAATTTGTTGAGAAGTACGTTTATGTGATTCGTTGAATGTTAATTCAAAATTTGCATACGACTGATGTGTGAGGGTCGGAGGATGAAAAAGCATGCGTATCCGAGTATTAGAAAGATTAATTGGGAATTTAGAATGGATCCAAATATTGATAACAGAGCGATATAAAGGACTGGAAACAAAGGATCGAGCATTCATTGATGGACTGGGTATTGATTGGCCGAGAACTAGTTCTTGGTGGAGTGCGAATTGAGGGTGGTTTTGTTTATTTGCAAATATCCCGGGGAAAAACTGAAACATCCTTCTAAAGTTGCTGATTGGATCACAAAGAGCACATACTATATATCTGATGGGGAATACAGAAGATACGGGAGAAAAGAAGTAGATTGCAGCATTTTTTGAATGCTTTGAGGCTCATCTGCCCTGTAAGCAGTAATATCAACCCCATTCCCAAACCTCCTGCCAAGGAGACTATGCCTCCTGTCAGATATTCCACCACCCCTCCTATGATAACCACCACACTGTAAGTAATTATGAAGCAACAGTTGTGCATTGTTGCTGTTACTCTTGCCCGTTACAGGAGATACTTCCAGAGACTTGGTAGCATGGGACTTTGACGATGTAGTTCTCAAATATAAAGAGAGGTATTCTTACTTGTTCTGCTAGGCAGAGTAGCATTGCTATTTATCCGCAGCTGCTTCCCATTAGCAATGTCTATTTGTATAAAAAATTGATGATGTATATTCGAGATAAGCATGTGGCATGCTCTTGCAAGTTGTCTTGTTGCTTATACCTATAGCAGATTAGATCATATTGGAAGATTTTCTTTTGCATGAATATAAAAGATTTAATGAGGCTAGATGAGTTTGAAACAGTTGCAGTCACTATTGGATTGGGGGATTATTTGGAAGGAGGCAATATTGTCTCCTGATTATATTAGATGAATGGATCAAATGTAGATCAAGTGACAAAGTAATCTAGATAGCAGGGGAGATAACACCTCTAGATGGTATTGTTGTTTCGCCATAGCTATAGGCATTCTGCCTATATTGCTAAACAGTTTTGTGGCCCTCCACAATTTCATGCTGGACATAAATGTGCTCATGGTTATTGCAGGTAATTGACCTAATACCTAGGAGAACACAGTCCGTAGTATGGACAAGTTCTCATGATCTATCTATTTATTGGGCTGAGGCTCCTCCACGTTTTGGTGTGGAGTGCGTTTCAGTTGATGTTCATGCAAGAACAGTGTTCATGCAAGAACAGAGTCCTAAAAGTAATTTGGCAGGTCTTTAAAGAACAAGAACCACACTACGTCAAAGTACAACATATCTATGAATTGTCGTGAGAAGAGAAATTGTCTCAGATATTTTACAGCCTAGGGCTAGGGAGATCTCAGTTCAATTGCTTGTAAACACGGTTTATTGAATAGTATTTGACAGGAGATAAACAATGAAATTTGCATCCAAGGGTTTGAGGTTTACAAGTATTTCTTTCTATTCATCTTCCTCTTCATGCTTAATGAATTTAACAGTTAGATGCATCTATCCTGGTTTAGAATTTAAGAATTTAAATGGACAGCTAGGCGCAGAACAGAGAACAGTTCACAATATTAAAAATTAAAATTCAGCCAATTAAATAGACTAGAAATCAAGTATGTCTTTTTAACTTATTTTACACATTTGATGATCCACCCACTGCCCAGTATAATAGTCGATTGAAAATTATGAAACTTACCACAGTTCAGCTAGGTGCAGAAGAGAGCACAGTTCACAATATTCAAAAATTAAAATTCAACGAATTTAGACTCGAAATCAAGTATCTCTGTTTAACTTATTTTACACATTTGATGATCCACCCAGTATAATAGTCCATTGGAAATTATGGAACTTACCGCAGTTCGGGTTTGGTGCCATCAGTAAGGCAGTTATCATATTTCAGATAGTCCACCCCCTGTCATGAAATGGAGAAGAATCAGTGTTCATGGTAATAATTTCATTATGTCCAAATTTACAGTGTAAACTCCATGGACCTGAAAAGGAGTTGGATGTATGTACCCATTTAGCAAATGTATCTGTATCTATTTGCTCATATCCCAATGAACCTGATTGTCGTTCTGAACAAGTAAAAAACCTGGAAACAACAGAGTAGCTCAGAAACAGAGTTTTTCCTAGCTGATTATTGTCAATGTGAATAATGTGAAAACTAGAGTATAGTTTTTTGTATTTCATACCCTGCTGTATTTCGTATGCCTTTTCCTGAGAGTGAAACAACGGGATTTGACTGTAGACATAACCAGTACACATTATTTTAGTAATACAGCAACAAGTACACTATAAGCTATGGAGAAGCATTACCTATAACCATATGACCTATAACCATATGTATGACAAAGAATGCAGTTGTTTCTTACTTCCAGGACTTGTTGCTCCAGGACATGATGGTACCTGTAACAGGCATCTGCCACTGCAAAAACATGAGGACTTAGCTCTCCAAAAGCAGCACCTTTATATTGTTCCATCATACGGGTATCATACAAGTGTGGAAGTCTTTTGAAAGGATTGACAGCAATCAATATATTCGCTGTGTATGTCTGTCAATAAGATGTTGTTCCATTAGACCAGAATAGCTTTAGGTAGTTCTAAAGTGCCATTGTAGTAAAACAGGAAGGTACTTGTCAAAAGTATCCAAAACACTAAACGTGTTAGTTAGAAAGAAGCACAGGAAAGCAGGCCCCTTACATAAATTTTATCAAGATCAAATGTAGCATACAAATTTTGTAGAACACCTGGCTCATGCAAATAGGCAAGTTAGCCCCGCAGAAGGTGCTTCTGCATCTTTTGGATAAATGGCTGGCAAATGAGCCACCACCCGAATAGAGAGCACATCAATTGTTATTGCTAATCATCCTTCCATCATTTTCATAATACTTGTAAGCTGTAAAAGAGATATGCACTAGAAATACAGTGGGACATTGAAATTTCTATGACACCAGAACTATACAAGGCTGATGGGAATAGTAAAGAAACTTATTGGTATTAATATTTTCATAGAACACCATATTTTCTTACAAACAATCTGCAATTAATTAAACAGACAGGCCTTGAGTTGACCATCATTGCTGCCTGCTGACAACTCCAGTATGTGACAGATAAAAACCATATTTTCTTACAAACAATCTGCAATTAATTAAACAGACAGGCCTTGAGTTGACCATCACTGCTGCCTGCTGACAACTCCAGTATGTGACAGATAAAAACGACAGTTGATGGACCATTCTTTCTACAAGCATTTGTCCATAGTGATGACAACTGCTCAGAAGCCTAGATTAAGTGATATAAGTACTTAACCGTACTGAAAATCCTGTGCCTTCTTAAAGTACATCTGATTTAGGATTTAGTACCACATGGACCACAACACACTTGAGCCAATGGCAGTGCGAAATAGCAGTTCAACCAGCAATAAGACAAAATTACGAGGACAGTAAAAGGATGCATCTTGAAAAAGCTACCAAATTAGGATATTGCAATATCAAAGGTTAAACAAAATCCTCATGGAGATGTTGTATGACAATTTTATTAAAGCTCTCCCCGTCAAACACGAGTGAGTTAGTTTTTTAAATGACTACTTGGTTCAAAATAGTAATGTTGAATGACTAATTAGAGAAGAAGGAAGTTAGTTCTTGAATAATTAAGAACTAAAGATCAATAAATAAGTAGTTCGAAAAAGTAATCAGATAAGAAAAGAAACAAGTTCCAAAACAGTGATAAGAATACAAATATATTACATGGATATTCAGGTCTTGAATGACAACTGAACTCCAAACAAGAATTCTTCACCAAAAATTCATAGTTCCAGTTCTTCTTGAGCGGCAGGTTACAAACAGTAAAATAAAGGTTATCTTGATTGACAACTGAGCTCCAAACAAAAATTCTTCGACAAAAATTCATAGTTCCAGTTCTTCTTGAGCAGCAAGTTACAAACGGTAAAATAAAGGTTACAATGGTAAAATAAGTCATTCTCTACGCACAATGACATCCGAACTATCTAACAGGAAGCTGTTGTGTACATGGAAATCTCGTAAGCTGTACGTGACATCAGTACAGTCTTCTAGATATTTCTCATATGTCAGTCCTGTTAGAGATGGACAAAGCTCCAAAAGCAAATTGCCTTTTAGGATGCACTTGTGCTGAACAGTTCCTTCTGTTTGGATGACACAATGCAATTGTAAAGAGCGTTGGTATGTTGTTAACTCTTGACACGTGGAACAGTTAAGTTGATCTCCGGAAACTGTTCCAAATGTGTCTGCTGGAACAGAGCAGTTGTTGCAGATTATGACAAATGAGTCTGCATGTATATCTGCTATCGTTAACATGCCTTTGACCTGCTTCATGTTGAAGTACAGTTTTAAGGTTAGATATTTTAATAAAAAATTAAATATTGTAATAAAAAAATACTACTAAGACGATATATGAAAGATGATAATTTAGGAGAATAGGTTGCAGTGGAGTTTTAACATTAGATCTTGTAATTAGAAAGATAAATTGGAAGAATAGCGAATAATTTAGCAAAAGAACAAATAAAGAATTAGAAAGTATATTTTGTGGACTAGGAAACAACCTTTGTTGTTGCCATTGCTAGTTTGCTCAGGTCTGCTAGTACTCTGTCCGATTTGACCGCTGTTATGAAAGTCGATCTGCATGTGCGTAGAGATGCGTGGGGTCCTCTGACAACATTTCGAAACAGCAGCATTGGTGCTTCTTTTTTTGAAATTTGTTGTTGTACTAATTTGAAAATTGGCTTAAATGTATTAAAAAGATAAACCTGCATTGCAAAATGTAGGAAAGGTTAACACTAATGCAATGAAAAGATAAGCCTGCATTGCAAAATGTACCAAGGGTTAACAGTAATGCAATTGCTTCTAAGTAAATGTAAAAAGTATAAATCGTTGAGTTTGTATATACCGAAGCTGTGTCTTGTTGACATTGGCCATCCTTGATATTTAGCACATATTGGCTATCTATTTCTTTAGCTGATGTTACAAGACCAGCTACTGTACCGATTCCAAATCCAGTTGTGTTTCTCAGTTGCCTGATAGTGGTTGTCGGTACAAATCTGTATTCTGTACACACTGCTGGGATAGTTTCTATGATGCTTTTTTCATGTAAAACTAATATCCAGTTGCAGTCTGAATGGTCATAAACTGTTTTTGGGGAGACTTTAAAGTCTTTTATACAAATTCCTTGGCCAACTACAAGTTTCTGCTCGGCAGTAGGAATGAGATTATGTGGCACATTGAGTGTGATTGCCATATTGCCTTTGGTATCTACTATGTCAGCGCGTAACAATTCGATGCCGTGTACTCGATCAACAATTGTCTTATAAATAACAAGGACATCCCCGTGAAAGATTCTTCCTTGTTTGAGGCTTTTTAGCTCCTGTATTGTAATCGGAGCGCATAAATCATGATTCGAGCTTAGTTCAGCTTGCTCTTCACCTTTTTGCCTGTAGAACAATATTAAAAAGAATCTGAATTAGCATAATGCCTGTAGAACAATATTAAAAAGAATCTGAATTAACATAATCTTTTGTATTATGTAACTTTCTACAATATTAAAAAGAATCTGAATTAACATAATCTTTGTATTATGAAACTTGTAAAGAAAGATTTAGAGGTTATTTAGTTACCTTTTATGAGTTTCTGAGATGGTCGAACTTTCTGGGAGAGGGCAATGTTGTGGAGCAGCCGCTGGAGCAGTAGTGTCTTCGTGTTGTCTTTTCATGGTAGTTACCTGTACACATATGAGTACAATAAGCAAAATGTGTATGTAATTCTAGATCTCTGCATAATACTATTCTCTGTGTTGTTACCTTGATTAGTTTGGGTAGAGTGTTGCAAGGTCGCTGGAAGACATATATTTTCAGTCGGATATGAAGTTTACCAAATTGTAGAGAAACTTGTGTACCAGTGGTACATTGATTTTGCAGTGAGAAAAGCAAGAGTGCAAAAAAGTGGAAAACATAGCAAATTGTAGAGAGACTTGTATACGAATGCTACATCGATATTGCAGTGAGAAGGCCAAAAGTGCAAAAGCGCATTGTTGTTACCTTGATTAGTTTGGGCAGAGTGTTGCAAGGTAGCTGCAAGGCATGGATTTTCAGTCGGATATGAAGTTTAGGAAATTGTAGAGAAACTTATGTAGTAGTGGTACATTGATTTTGCAGTGAGAAAAGCGAGAGTACAAAAAAGTGGGAAACATAGCAAATTGTAGAGAGACTTGTATACCAATGCTACATCGATATTGCAGTGAGAAGGCCAAAAGTGCAAAAAAGTGGAAAACATAGCTTTTGTTTTATGGTATGTTTAACAGATTGCAAAGAAAAGGACCGTTAGAGCTGTAGTAGCGCATAGAGTATGCCATGATCAGACCAGTATGCCCATGTTACATTTATTTCACACTGTTTTATTGGCAAGGTTGTCCAGATATGGTCTATTATTGTTTTCCGTTGCGGAGATAGTTTGCTTGTTATTTCTTGTAAGTTTTCCATTTCCATAAATTGTACAAAGTTTTTGCTGCGAGCTGTTGGTTGTTTGATGTCAATGTTAAGATCACCAATAACTAAAAAAACACAATCAGTATATGTAGTTTGCGATTTTGCTTCCTTTATTATTTGCGTTATCGTGGATACTTGTTCAAATGGTGCTGCATAAATGTTCATTAAGCAAATCGGCTGCTGGAAGTACATGTCAATTAGCGTAAGCTCTATTTTGTTTTTGCGAAATGTCTTTATTGCGTTAATAGGTATTTTCTTGTTTATGCAAGTAAGAATTCCATGTGTCGAATGTGCAATGGCGAAATTGAATGATAAGAATTCTTTGTCTACTGGCGGACTGTAGAGATGAGTTTCTTGAAAACAAAGGATCATATTGTCCATTAAGTCATTGTGGTGAATCACGTCAGTAAGGTGTGCACGTAGACTACGTGTGTTCAGACTTGCAATTGACAAAAGATCCTTGTTATCAGATTTCTTCTTTGTGAATTCTAGTTTCCATGCAGCAATTGTTTCTAGCCGTCCCATTTCATTGATTATCTTGTTTTTGATATGGAAGTTTCGTTGTGTCAGTTTGTTAATCAAGTATAGTGACTCGATAGTTCTAACACGTGATAATGCAGTGTAGACTAGACCATGTTTTGTGACACCAGTTGGGTCAAATGCAAGTTGATCTAATGTCAACCCTTGTGTTCGGTGTATTGTTCGTGCACAGGCTAATTGGATTGGAAATTGTTTCCGAATTGTAATTTGTAATTTGTTATGAGACATTGCTAGCGATTTTGCAATTCGCAGGATTGGTGTCCAATTTGGCGATATATTTATGTCGTATACTTGTTTAAATTTGTTTCTTTGTTGTTTGCCAATTTCTGTCTCTGAGAATTCTATCCAGACAATGTCAAGTCCGTTGTTATTAGATGAATAGGATTTGAAAATCCCTTCAGCACCATTAACCAATCCATCACTTGTATTGTAATTTCCTGCATATAGTTCAACTAACATGTTTTGTTTAACTGTGATTGTTGATGGCAATGAGATTGCTTTATCAAAAGCAAAATAGCTCGATCCAGCAGTTTCGTAGTTATCAATTGCAAGTAGCGTTATTTGTTCTCCCTCTGTCAGAGAAAGCATTTTTGCATTGTGATTATGGACATCTTTGTTCCGATAGAAAATGTATGGGAAAACTGGGCTTAAAGGTGCCATCCTGTAACAGTTATTGTTTACATAAGCAATATCTTGATCTGTTTGCGTGTTTAATCTCATCCTATTTAGTACATCGATAAACAATGGGTCTTTTTGCCGCATTGCTGTGTGCAATTGATAACATTTTATTTTCTCAGGCCAAAAGTCATATGGAATTGTGTTTTTGTGGATTCTTGGGTTTTCAAAGATTAGAGAATCTCTGACTGGGTTCGCCTGGTAAAGATCACCAGAGAATATGATGTCAACATTAGCAAAGTATGAAGTTGGTGTGTGTAAGATTTGGCGCAGTCGCTTGTCAATTTGATATAGTGTTGTTGCACCAACAAGGGATGCCTCATCTATGAGGAGTACACGCAATTGTTGGAAATGCTTCGATAATGTGTCTAATTTTTCATTGTTTAGGGACGGGCAATCTGCTATGTTAAAGGGCAAATAGAATGCAGAATGCAATGTCACCCCACCAGCATTAAAGGCAGCTTTGCCCGTGAGTGCAGTGATTATTCCTATTAGTTGTGATGGGTTATAAGGCAATGCCACATTGTGTATGCGTACTAAGGATTGGAAAATTGCCTTAGCTGTGTGTGTCTTTCCTGTTCCTGCACCTCCTGTTAAGAACAAATAGATTAGCTCGTCTGGTTTGTACAATTTTCTTGTTATAACATCAGTCACTATGCTTGCTTGTTCTGTGTTTAGTTGACGCATTAATTCATAGTACTCTATGTCTTCAAGTATATGTGGTTGTTTGACGATTTCATATGGCCTTGTAGACCGTAGAGAAAACTTCTTTGTATCTTGCAAATGTTCCAAGTCATTTTGGAAGTCATAGTTTTCGTATTTGTCATCTATTGATTTGTTAAAAGTTGTGGTTTGTGTTTCATTTGATCTCAAACTATCTATGTCGAATATTTGTTCAGTTTCTGTTTCTACTCTGTGCATTGCGTCATCTATGTCACCCCATGTAGTTGTTGTAACAAATTTGAACTTTTGTTCATTTTGCTTGACTATTTCTTCGAATGCAAGATATGCAGATTGCCAACTTGTGTGATGTTGCTTAATTGTAGTTTCACTTACTCGATAGGGGTAGTATAACATTAATTGCTCTCTACAGTGGTTTTCAATGTCCTTGTATTTGCTATATCTAACAGATCGAATGACATATGGTCTACTTGATTTTCTGTGTTTTTGTCCTTTCTTTGTATAACTAGATGCAAATTCCGCTAGGCATACAAGTTCAATAGCGGTAGGTCGTAGAACATAGTAGTCAATAATTGATGGGCACATTATGTCTTCTGAGTCATCTGCCTCCTTTTGCAGGTCCTTTTTTCTTTTAAGAACAAATGCACGATCATCCACAGGAGATGTGTTAATGAATACACACTTCCGTGAACTACAATTTAGTGGGAGTGATAACACAATATGCACTGCTTGTTGTGCAGACATTTGCTGCAAGTTGACCAAAGCTTTCCCTAAAGAACTAATGGTCTTTAGGATATCAGATTTTGCTCTCACATGATCTTCGCGTATGTTTTTAAATGTCCTCGTGAGTGTTCTGTCTTCTTTCGTCATATAGGAACTGCAATACATTGCAGCTGCATATGAGTCAAGTACAAACTGAGAATCAGTATTTGCAATCCAAATTCCCGGAATGTGTTTTGCAAAGCTATTTGTCCAGGTGTCAATTGGTTTTCTTTGCAATAAGAGTGTTGTTCGATTGAGTGTACATTGAATGGCATGTATGTATTCATTGTGTACTAGTCCAAGGTTGGCCAAAAAGCTATCAAATGTATCATTTTCATTGTATCTTGTGTTGTTTATTGTTTCAAAGATTAGCTTTGCATGTGTTTTCGTTCTATCACTATCGAATTCAAGAGGCTCAAGTATTTTTGTTGCTTTCATGGGTGGTATCGGGAAATTAAATCTGCAATTAGACTTTGCATGCTTCCTACAACTTTTTGTGTGACAATGGTGTTGTAGAGCTCTAAGTTCCTTTGCAAGTAGGAATGAATTAGTTGACAAGTAATTGTCAACGAATTGTTCAACTTCAATGTTTGCATTTTGACCATAGATTGGTGCAGATTTTATCCAAAGTAAACCATGTTCATGTTCACTTCCCCGATTTTGGAATTCAGTTACATAGAAGTGGTCATTGAGTTCTCCATAATACTTGTGATCATGAGATATCAATTGATGTAGTGCGTCCCTCCTAGATCTATAGTAACGTACACAAGTAACAGGGTCGTTTCTTATTAACGAGCTAGGTTCATTTTCATCAAGTTCATTTGTTTTTGGTTTTCTAGTATTCTGTTTTATGTCTCTCAATGCATCCATTAAAGGATCCCAAAGATGCTCGGCACTGCTAAAGGAAACAAAGAAAGTGGGCGGCCCTAGTTGTCGAATCATTGCATAGAGTTTCTTCCGTATTTGCTGGTGGTAGTCAGGCGAGGTACGAATTGTTTTTAGATCCATGTACCCAATGTCAGAATTTAAAATACGATCTAGGTTTGGTTTTGACTTAACGTCTCTTGCAACTAGTTTTCTACCTTTCAATTGCCCTTTTCTAATTCTAATCCACATTGTATTCAAGACTTGATTTATGATAATGCGAGTTGCTTTATAAAACAAGTTTGTAGTATGATAAGCAAAATCGTGGTTTTTATGGAGCACTTCCCAGTGACAGATCTTTTGATATGTAAAGTTTTTGGAGATCTCAACTGGGCGTTTGTTGCCATAGAAAAGCGAGGGAAAACTCATTTCTTCTGAGTACTTATCTCTAAAGATTCCTAATGGCATGTATCCGGCAGCAGGTGCAATGTTAATCTGTTTGTTAACAAGGTCATAGACAGTGTGTGCATCAATGAATCCATGCACCAATGTTTTTGTCGTTGGTTCATCGTTTCCTTGGTTATCGTCTTCGCTATCATCAATGTCACTTGAACTTTGATATGCCTCTTGATTTTGTAGAAATGCCTCTTTCCAATTGTCATCTATGGTAGCATTCTCGAGCTTGTAAAGCATTCTTTTGCATAATTGTTTTAATGCTTTCATCACTTTGTGAATGTTAACTCGACCAAATGCATATGCACTTTTGAATCTTAAACTCTTTTTGAGAACAACGGCAACCGTGTCAGTGTCTTTTATAGTTCGGGGCAATGCAGATTGAATTCTAGAAATATTTGTGGGCACATTGATAACTCCTCCAGTTAAGCCTAGTTGCGGCTTCTTATGTCGATGGCCCATTTCTTTTATTTGCAAGAAGGGCAATCTTAATGCAACTAGTCTTTCTTCCAGTTCAGTGAGTTGTGTGAGTGTTCTAGTGGCATTGTTTCTTCTTATTTGTTCAGGAACTGCATATTTAGCAATTGTTCCATGTTCAATTGCTTTTTTGCATTGTTTACAAATGTAGCCATCTTGAACACGAGATTTCACATCCTCAAAACTAGTTGATAGTTTCCTAATGTTATTTTGTCTTGTTTGATTTGCTTGCTGCAACAAGCAAATGTCCCTTTTGAAAAAGGTTCTTTCACATGATGAACAATTGAAAATAGGTGTGTCACTTATTTGTCTTTGATATATTTCATCAAACTTCGATAATTGTGTTAATGTGTTTGTTGATCTTGACTGAACCGATAGACTAGATTTTCCTGAGTTCTTTGATTGTGTTGAAAGCTTCTTTGATCTTGTTACAAATGCGTTGTAGTCTACGTGTTCTATGACTATTTCTTGTTTCATTGTCGTTGTGTTGAATGCGAGTCTTATCTTATCTGTTTTCAATTTTTCCCGTATAATGCCTTTAAGCAAACGCAAAGTTAAATGTTTCCTCTGTTTGCCTAATGGACAAAAGTTTACAGTTTCTATTTGCGAGTTGGGCCTAATATGTTGCCCTGTGTTTTCTAGAACTTTTGTCTCTTTGCCTAATGGACGTGAAGTTTTCATTTCTATTTGTGCGTTGTTTCTAATATGTTTTTTCAAGTTTCTAAGTGATTGAAATCTCAGTGTCTCATTAACATCTGCGCTGTTTTCTAGAACTTTTGTCTCTTTGCCTAATGGACGAGAAGTTTTCATTTCTGTTTGTGCGTTGTTTCTAATATGTTTTTTCAAGTTTCTCAGTGATTGAAATCTCAGTGTCTCATTAACATCTGCGCTGTTTTCTAGAACTTTTGTCTGTTTGCCTAATGGACGAGAAGTTACGATTTCTGTTTGTGCATTGGTTCTCATATGTTTTTCCAAGTTTCTCATTTGTTCATATGAGTCACTTGTTTCTTGTTGGAAGCTAGAATGCATTGTTGATTGCTTATGAATGAGAGGTTCGAAGTGCCCATTCAAAGCATCTTTGTCGTGGAATAATAGGTCATAAGTATCTGATTTAAGACTCGAATTGAAGTGCAAATAAGGTCTCATCTGTGTTTTGGACCAAACTCTAATTGGAATTTTCAGCCAATTTGAGAGCCAATGGATACAGAAAATATCTCCCCATAAACCTCTGGAGCCTAAGGGTATGTTGTTTGAGGCAGATCTGGCCATTTTGTCTAAATAGATTTCCCGATTGCTAATGTTATGCATTTCTTTTAGTGACTCTTCATGCAGTTCATGTTCGTAAGACAAAATTGCCTCTCTATCTTGTTTTTCAAGACAATGTTTGAAATACTCTATTGTTCCTTTCCTTAGCTCTACTGATGTGTATTGAAAATGTAGCAAAAGTTCTAAACTATCGAATAAACAGTCTCCAATTAGATATGCGAAATTGTTCACACGAAATAAGTGATGCTTTTGCAAGAGTAATTGCAACTTGTGCTCGTCAGACATAGTAGACACGTTTCTAAGTGACTGAAATTCTTGTTGTTTCATTGCAATTTTGCTATAGTCAATGCCTATTTTTTGTCTTTTCAAATCCTTGTGAGCAATGTCCTTAAGCACATGCAAAGATACACTTTTGTTGTGCTTGTTTAAGTGACAAGACGGTTTTAATTTAGTTTCAACAGCCTGACATTTTGTTTCAGGTTGTGCTTTAGTATTGTTCTTTGAGGAATGCGCTGAATGAAACATTACAACATCTTGTTCAGTATTGTTCTTTGAGGAATGCGCTGAATGAAACATTACAGCATCTTGTTCATATGAGACGTTGGGTTGTTGTTGGAAGGTACAACCAATTGTAGGCTGCGTACGAACCAAAGGTTCGAAGTGCCCATTCAGAGGATCCTCGTCATGGAATAATATGTCAACAGTATTTGCCATAAGACTTGAATTGAAGTGCAAATAAATCCTCATCTTTGTCTTGGACCAAACTCTAATTGGAATATTCAGCCAATTTGAGAGCCAATGGATACAGAAAATATCTCCCCATAGACCTCTAGATCCTAAGGGTATATTGTGTGAGGCAGATCTAGCCATTTTGTCTAAATAGATTTCACGATTGCTAATGTTATGCATTTCTTGAAGTGACACTTCATGCAGTTCATGTTCATAAGACAAAATTGCTTCTCCATCTTGTTTTTCGAGACAGCGTCTAAAATACTCTATTGTTCCTCTTCTTAGCTCTACTGATGTGTATCGGAAATCTAGCAAAATTTCTAAACTATCGAATAAACAGTCTCCAATCAGATATCAGAAATTGTCCACACGACATAAGTGATACTTTTGCAAGACTAATTGCAATTTGTCTTCCTCAGAGATAGCATACATGATGATGACTAAATGTTCGATGCAATATTATGTTTAGTCATGCAATGCAATTACTGGTCACAAAGCAAGTTGAACAATGCAAATGCATATAGAACAGAGAATATTATGTTTAGTCATGCAATGCAATTACTGGTCACAAAGCAAATTGGACAATGCAAATGCATATAGAAGAGAGAATCATTGTGTGTACCTTTGGAACTGCAAATGTCTACTGAACAACTCAGAGGGTTTTGATATCAGAGCTCAAAATGCCACTGCCAAAGACCAAAAAGAACCTGTTGTACATTAGGACCAGTGGGTGTAATTGTATATCGTTCTACTCAGCAGTCAGATACAGCGTAAAATTAATCAGTGAGATAAAGCAGTAAATTTAAGGCATCAAAACACCAATGAGGGGAATAAATTCAACCATTTCATAACAGTGTATATAAGCGCATTGCTTTATTCCATCTATTCCAACTCAACTTCACACAAAGTCAACAGTGATTGTAAATTGGAGGGAACAGCAGAACACATAAGACTCATTCATTAGCACGCCATTCAGCCTCTGACTGAATTTTGTTAAGAGAGAAAATTACCAAGATTACAGTTAAGCTACTGTTACTGGCTTTCAACTGAGCTCTCCACTGTTATTTTAATTTTTAAGAAGCCAATTTTTTCCCTAAACACAGGGGTATAATGGATCGAATATAGAATCTAAGAGTAAGAAGGTGACTAAATATTATCTACATTATACAACAACTAGCTGGTTGCTTAAAAGAAGGAAGATATATAAGAATCATCAACTGTTGATAAATGATTATCTCAAGTGATCGTTCCCCTATACAGTTATCCTTATATTTGTGGTTAGTAGCCACAACTATTAAGCTATTTGGTACTACAATCAACAATGACCAGTCAGAAAGGTACAGCATCACCAACAAACCAACGGTAGTAATTTCTTTTTAATTGTACATTCAAAACAGTGACACGGTATTAGTTAGAACGAATCTCATAATCTTTTGTCTCAGATATGAATCTTATAGAAATGCATTGATCAATGCAATCCATGATTCATTGCAGCCTCTTATGTGACTAGTCATGGCTATGCCCACAGTCAGACTTACAGCAAGTTGCAACTGTTGCATTTTTCCATTACAGTATTTTGCCTCACTTAGGTATATAGATGAACTAGCCTTAAACAGAGATTTGCTCTGGGAAAAATTATTAATGAGCAACAGTCTCACCTCAATTTATAGCATAACTTTCCACTTAAAATGACAGGTCCTATGAGCTCCAACTGTTCCATAGAGGCATCCTTGAATAACGAAACAGTGAACCCAATTGCAGAATGCTTCAATCTCAAGTTTCTTCCATTACCTAAACCGTTTGTTTTTGTATACTACTATTTATGCTCTTTTCAGGTGTTTTCATGTCCACTTTAACCCCTCTGTTCCATTAATACAGGGATTTGATCTGGATTCTGTGACCATCCATCTGGATCTTTGATTCAGATTATAAAAGATCATTTCACTGAAAACCAAAACACATTAGGAAAGATGACAATTGCATCCATACTAGAGCAATGGTTCAGTTCTCTTCTGTTGGGGTAAGTCTGAGTCCCAATAATTCATATACAGTCCAAATCATTATTCCTTATGCTTTATATATTCTTCATGACCACTTAACTCCGATTTTAGACCGCTTAGCTATTGACGCGCATAGTGACAAAGGTTAACGTTGGTGGGCATGTTTGGAAAACTAAGCAATGAAATATCCTAGTTCCTTTAGGAGGCTTTCCTAATCCTTACACTCAGGTATGCATCCGAAAGTAGCAAGATTATAGATGATGAACCAGAAGCATTATTTATAGAGAATGCCAATGTAACATCACGAAATTTTGTTCTTCTTATCAGCTATAGAAATTAATAGTTCTGAAAACATATTTCATTAAGCTAGTATCCTGATGATTATTAATGGCAACAGGGCCCCTGAGAAGGGAGAGGATGGAGCAAAAAATGTTAATAGTCATAGTGCATATAATGGTGATATTGAAGTGGAATCTGAACTGATGATATTCATGACAGTAACTGTGACTCCTTTTGGGATTCAAAAAAACTCGAGACAGGTACTCTCAAGACAACAGTCAATGGAAGAAGATAGGTTAACGTTGTCAAAGGTGAGTTTTCCTACTTGGAGAACTTCCAGTGTTAGTCTTTAGAGTATGTACCTTGGACGGTCTTCTACAGCAGCAACAGCATGCACAACAGATGTGGGCACCTTCTTTAGCAGTAAAAATTGACAATAGAAATTAATGATTGAAAATAGTTCTGATTAATGTGCTTTCTGGAAAAGCCCAACCGTGGGTTTGTCATGTATATACAAGTATGGAGAGCAAATCTAACCAACAACCAACCCTACAGAGATGGGTGTAAAAGGAAAATGTAGTCGAAGAAACCCTAAAATCAAAGCCAAAGCATGTAATACAACTAGCTAGTGATTTAAAGACGGGGTTATGACAGATAAGCTATCAAAACTAGCATGCAGCAGAGCAGCAGGGTCTGTATTATACATATGATCTCTCTGATCAATAGTTTGGCTATTGAAATGAGCCAGTAGGAAAGGTACAACATCACCAACAAACCAACGGTAGTAATTTCTTTTTAATTGTACATTCAAAACGGTGACACGGTATTAGTTAGAACGAATCTCATAATCTTTTGTCTCAGATATGAATCTTATAGAAATGCATTGATCAATGCAATCCATGATTCATTGTAGCCTCTTATGTGACTAGTCATGGCTATGCCCACAGTCAGACTTACAGCAAGTTGCAACTGTTGCATAATTGCATAATGCCATCAATGCAATCCATGATTCATTGCAGCCTCTTATGTGAGAATAACCAAACAGTGAACCCAATTGCAGAATGCCATCAATGCAATCCATGATTCAATGCAGCCTCTTATGTGACTAGTCATGGCTATGCCCACAGTCAGACTTACAGCAAGTTGCAACTCTTGCATTTTGCCATTACAGTATTTTGCCTCACTTAGCTATTGACACGCATAGTGACAAAGGTTAAGGTTGGTGGGCATGTTTGGAAAACTAAGCAATGAAATATTCTAATTCCTTTAGGAGGCTTTCCTAATCCTTATCATGGGCTTGGTATTTATACTCAGGTATGCATCCGAAAGTAGCAAGATTATAGATGATGAACCAGAAGCATTATTTATAGAGAATGCCAATGTAACGTCACAAAATTTTGTTCTTCTTATCAGCTATAGAAATTAATAGATCTGAAAACATATTTCATTAAGCTAGTATCCTGATGATTATTAATGGCAACAGGGCCTCTGAGAAGGGAGAGGATGGAGCAAAAAATGTTAATAGTCATAGTGCATATAATGGTGATATTGAAGTGGAATCTGAAGTGATGATATTCATGGCAGTAACTGTGACTCCTTTACGCATAGTGACAAAGGTTAAGGTTGGTGGGCATGTTTGGAAAACTAAGCAATGAAATATTCTAGTTCCTTTAGGAGGCTTTCCTAATCCTTATCATGGGCTTGGTATTTATACTCAGGTATGCATTCGAAAGTAGCAAGATTATAGATGATGAACCAAAAGCATTATTTATAGAGAATGCCAATGTAACGTCACAAAATTTTGTTCTTCTTATCAGCTATAGAAATTAATAGACCTGAAAACATATTTCATTAAGCTAGTATCCTGATGATTATTAATGGCAACAGGGCCCCTGAGAAGGGAGAGGATGGAGCAAAAAATGTTAATAGTCAGATTCATTGCAGCCTCTTATGTGACTAGTCATGGCTATGCCCACAGTCAGACTTACAGCAAGTTGCAACTGTTGCATTTTTCCATTACAGTATTTTGCCTCACTTAGGTATATAGATGAACTAGCCTTAAACAGAGATTTGCTCTGGAAAAAAATTATTAATGAGCAACAATTTCACCTCAATTTATAGCATAGCTTTCCACTTAAAATGACAGGCCCTATGAGCTCCAACTGTTCCATAGAGGCATCCTTGAATAACCAAACAGTGAACCCAATTGCAGAATTCCATCAATGCAATCCATGATTCATTGCAGCCTCTTATGTGAGAATAACCAAACAGTGAACCCAATTGCAGAATGCCATCAATGCAATCCATGATTCATTGCAGCCTCTTATGTGACTAGTCATGGCTATGCCCACAGTCATACTAACGAGACGGGTACTCTCAAGGCAACAGTCAATGGAAGAAGATAGGTTAACGTTGTCAAAGGTGAGTTTTCCTACTCAATTTATAGCATAACTTCCCACTTAAAATGACAGGCCCTATGAGCTCCAACTGTTCCATAGAGGCATCCTTGAATAACCAAACAGTGAACCCAATTGCAGAATGCCATCAATGAAATCCATGATTCATTGCAGCCTCTTATGTGAGAATAACCAAACAGTGAACCCAATTGCAGAATGCCATCAATGCAATCCATGATTCATTGCAGCCTCTTATGTGACTAGTCATGGCTATGCCCACAGTCAGACTTACAACAAGTTGCAACTCTTGCATTTTGCCATTACAGTATGTTGCCTCACGTAGCTATTGACACGCATAGTGACAAAGGTTAAGGTTGGTGAGCAGCAGTTTCACCTCAATTTATAGCATAACTTTCCACTAAGGTGCTATGAGCTCCAACTGTTCCATAGAGGCATCCTTGAATAACCAAACAGTGAACCCAATATGATCTCTCTGATCAATAGTTTGGCTATTGAAATGAGCCAGTAGGAAAGGTACAACAAGCCAGGAGAAAAAAGAACATTGAAGGCATCCTTGAATAACCAAACAATGAACCCAATATGATCTCTCTGATCAATAGTTTGGCTATTGAAATGAGCCAGTAGGAAAGGTACAACAAGCTAGGAGCAAAAAGCTCAATTTACGATAAAATGGAACAAATCTAACCAACAACCGGGCCACTAAGCCAGGAGGAAAAAGAACACTGAGAAGATGCCATGCAGTGGAGCAGCAGGGTTTGTATTAAACTATATCTATCCATTGTTGTTACTATCCTCTTATAGAAAAATGGATAAATGACCTATAATAAAATGGCTATAGAGACCAACATGTTTAAATAGAAAATTAATGAAACATCAATTTTAATATTAATGAATTGTTGTATAGTCAAAAGGCTTAGGGTTTGAAAGCGAGACCAAACCCCAACTAGAAAATGTAGTCGAAGAAACCCTAAAATCGAAGCCAAAGCATGTAATACAGCTAGCTAGTGATTTAAAGACGGGGTTATTACAGATAAGCTATCAAAACTGGCATCCAGCAGAGTAGCAGGGTCTGTATTATAGATATGATCTCTCTGATCAATAGTTTCTATGCCCACAGTCAGACTTACAGCAAGTTGCAACTGTTGCATTTTGCCATTACAGTATTTTGCCTCACTTAGGTATATAGATGAACTAGCCTTAAACAGAGATTTGCTCTGGAAAAAATTATCAATGAGCAGCAGTTTCATTACCAAAACATTTTATTTTGAACATTGCGAACCTCAAAAATATTTTTATTCCCCCAAATTAGGAAACTCAAAAATGGTTATGAATGGTGAGAATGAAGATATTTGTCATAAAAAGGGAAGAAATAAGTTCCATCATAAAAATGTTGATGAAAGGAGATAATGAGGATAAATATTTATCATGAAAAGGGAAGATATAAGTTCCCTCATAAAAATATGAACATTTACAGTTACAATGACCATGCATTTGCATTTATTTATGCAAGCAGAAACTTCAGATTCTTTGAGCTATTTAGATTGTATGGTAAACCTGGCTTCAACGTACATTTCAAATGACAAAATTTGTTAATGGACAGGATGGGATTTGTAGTCACGGAAATGAATAAAATACAGGGAAACTTTCAGGATGCAATTCGTTTGTAGCTACGGCACAAACTTTAATGACAACAATACACCACCACCCAACTTCATGTTGTTGGTTTGTTGTTTACCGTCGAGACTACGGTTGCACTTGGACCTGAGGTTACCATCGGGATGAAAAGGAAACAGCTCAAGCAATTCCTCTTTTTTTTCATGTTCCTGTGCTGCTGCACAATTTTTCATAACGTTACTTCTGCGAGGGTCTGTAAAATGATGCAGCCATCCATCTTTTCCATAGGCTTCTTTGTTCCACATATTGTATGTGAAATGATCGGGTTCTGAGAGCGTTTTGGCCCAACCCCCAACTAGGTTATGGTTGGAATAACCCAAAATATGTAACTAGTAATACAAAATCAAGAACCAAAGTAACCAATAAGGGTTTGCGGTCATGAATTGGTATGGTCGTAAAGAGAAACAAAGGTGATATATGTATTAGCGTATAAGAACCCTTTGGACTTTACTAGATAGAAATAGTCTAAGACCAAACCTATGACATCCAGACAATTAAATAAATTGAAGAGAAAGCCCGGATGCAGATAATAACAATAGCCACATGAAATGTTACAAATACAGAGATGGGTAGGAAAATGTGTTAAATTCCCTTGCATGAATGAAAACGGGAAAATCCCTTGAGGAATACTCTGTGTTGACAGAGATACATCTCAAAATTATAGCCAAAACCCAGCCCTAAACACAGGGGCATTAAGCCAGAAGCAAAAAGAACACTGTGTTCATAGGAAACTTCGAAATTTCTTTCAAAGTAAGTGACACAGTGAATAGATATAAAGTATCTCACCCATATAAACTGTCTATTAATTGTTCGAAACTAGGTACCACTAAGCGAGAAGCAAAAAGAACACTGAGAAGCTAAGTACAAGCACAATGTAGAGGATGTCTTCGCTAACAAAATGCAGATGAAATCAAGCTAACAGAAACGTAGACTTTCAATGCTCAAAAATTCTAACAATCAAAGAAGCAGAAGCTGATAGAGCAGGTATGAGAACCATTGTCCGTACCTTTGAGACTGAAATGTCCACTGAACTTCGGGCGAGAGTACGGGAGGGTCGGCCTGGGAAAGAAAAGGCAGACAAATGGGAGGGTCGGCTACAAAACAGCACCTGAGAGCTCAAGCAAAAACAAAAGCGAAAGTGGAAGCGAGTTAACCGAATCAACCGTAACTTTATTATATAACAAGAAAAGTTACTAAACTAACTTACACGTAGCTGACGCTGCATGCATAATGTAAAATAGAATGAACAACACGTATATATCACCTGACTTACTCAACCTCCATCAAATGAGCCTCGCATAAGCCCCATCAAATCAGCCTCGAACTAGCCTACGTCATGGCCCAACAGCTGTCATAGCTCACTGAACAAATGTCACTGCCATGCCACCCTAGCTGCTGGCATAAATCCGATGCCCTGCTGTTCAACCTTCTCCATGACATTCTTCTCCCTCTGCCACTTCCGGCATACCTTGTTCTTCCTTGGTAGTAGTTCCTCTGTAAAGATAACACCCTTGCTTAACGAATGCAAAGGAACGAACTGTGAATTCCCCATTGCCAAATTCAAGTTTGAAATTCATGCTCCCATCCATGGATTCTCACCATTTGACTCTCGATTACGCTTGCTGTTCTTGGAAGAGGAGGCACAATTGTGGATTCTGGAACTGTCATAACTCGGCTCGTCCCACAGGCATACAATGCCCTAAAAACATCGTTCCGGTGCCAGACCCACGACCTGTCTAGCTACAGCCAGGTGAGGGTTCCGATTATAACATTTCATTTCCAGGACAATGCCGATGCGTATCCCCACAAAGTCTCACCTTTGCTATAATAACTTTTCCTGAAGTTTTTTCGTCGACCAGAAATATGGGTTTAAAGGCAGGAATTTCTCCTCTGGCTACGCTTTTCTCAAAGGCCACCTGATGCCAAGTGCTGAGGAGAACCTCTGGTAAGCCTCCCTAGCATCGCTACAGGCAGCACGTCGCCAGTTCGAGTCACCATACAGATTAGCTATATTTAAGTTCGCGAAAGTCCATCTTAACCCTAATTCATCTGATATCCATCTGAATCAATCCATCTTAACCCTAATTAATCTGATATCCATCTGAATCTTAAATTTACAAGGCAATTGAGTCTGTGTAGGATGAGAATAAAGATATTTTTGGAAGTCGATCCCAAATTGAGGAAACAAGATTCAAGTTGGAACCTCGGCTGGTATCTGCGCTCCAATCCCAGCCGTGGAGATTCATCACGAGTTTGAGAAAGGTTTCCGCCTCCTTTTGCGTCTGAGTCCTCTAACTGGAATCAGAGATTCTATGCAACTGTCCTTGGAATGATCAGAGGGCCGAGTATGTCAGAAACCCTAAGTATGCCGAAAACAGTAACTAACAGTAAGGTAACAGCACATATCTTGCCGTGTGCTATACGTATCGTGAATCTCAATATATGCAGCATCCAGCCATACATATTCCGGCTGACATGAACTGCCATGAAGTCTTCGGTGGACAGTTCTCGAGCTGCGAGCCATCGCACTGTGTATTGAATATATTCATGTATTTGCAGGGTTAAACCGGGCTGTCGCAGCCGCATTTGCATTTGCCCTGAAAATTCATATTGGTCAATTACTCAGTGTGGACGGGAGATCAATATATAGAAGATCATGAATGTATTCGAAGATCAAATCTTCGTACGTAAACTCCTGTAGTCTGAATTATTCTCCAGACTGTAAGCAAGAATAAGAAGCCGACTACTTTTATCTGGTGTGGCATGTGATCTTGCATGTCCGGTGGTAAATAGCCTCAGGACAGAGCACTGGTAGCACTGACCTATGATTTCAGGCATGGATCTTCAGATCTGAGGCTCCCTTGCTCCCTTGCTTAAAATAGGACGGCAGATAAACTGCTGGACCGACGGCCTTTCCTGTGCAACAATTCAACGGAGCAACCCCAAACAGTTCAACTGATCGCAACAGGGAACATTTAAGCCCTTCAGCTGTGAGCCGATTGACACCTATACCACAGATCTGTCGACTGGCAACATATAAGGGATAACATCTGTCCCCTGTTTAATAAACGTAACCTACGCCATACCCCCAATTCTCCGTAATGTTAGCCAATTAACATTAAATGTTAGCCAACTAATGCTATCCCAAAGATAGCATTACTTCACTGAGGCAAAGCTGTACTAATTAACCAAATGCTTTTCGAACATTTTCCTAAGTTTTCAGATCGTATACCTCGTACTGAGGCCAAATAAGACGATCGTTGCTGCCATTGGTTACACGCATCTGCAAACATAAAATTTAGTGGGACATATCGCCAACATATCGCAAACTTTGGTTTAACTTTGCTTTAACAAAAATGGATTTATCGGTTCCTGTGCCAGACTAATGCAATCGAAAAGAATCGATTACTATAGTCCCTGCCAAGCCCGGAGGGCAGGGACTAAAAAAGATTAAAAATATCAAACCACAAAGAAATAATCCTCGCCCACTCACGGAAAACTCAGGAGTCAATATAAGTACAGGAGTCAATAAACAGGAATCAATATAACTATATTTCTGCCGCATTAATTAGTGCTTATTGGTTATTGCGTCAGCAAAGCATAGAGTGGCCCGGAAGTTCACGAAGCTGTGTCATCTTCTCCCCATGGAATCATATGTTCATCACGTTCATCCTTCCCTGCCTCGACACCTATTCTTAATTATCCTTACTGCCGGCTGTGCCTCTCTATTCCCCTGCTACTTTTGCTTGGACGTGCAATACCAGTATTGCAAAAATACTAGGTTTTGTGGGGTTACAGATATAGAGTATCCTTTAGGTGTAGGAAACCGTGGATGCGGTCATCCTCATTTTCAGATCGATTGTGTACAGAACTTTTCTCCAGTAATCACAATTCAGGGCCACAATTACACAATAATAGAGAGCCATTTTAAATCCTGGTTAATTGTGAGGGGCGAGAAGTGCAAATTCTTAGATGATCCCATTCACACGCAGTTAACACATCCAATGCGTACAGACACCGGTGTGATATCCTATACGGAGAACTGGACCCTAAATGTCTACAAATGTCAACTGGACCAGTCAGTAATTGTTAGCGGAAAATGTAATTCTAGCGTCTCTTACAGTTTGTTTGATAATGGGTATTGGATTCCGCATTGTCCTACGGCCCAAGTAAAAGTTGATGTGGGATCATTGCAACTGAATTCCGCTGATCCAAAGAGAGATGCAAGCTGTCAATCATGTTTGCAAAGTGGAGGGATGTGTGGCTACCGTTACAACACTTCGTGTTCTACTGCACGGTTCGTTTGCTATTGCGAGGATGGACCCCGTGCCGACAACTGCCAGGGCCACGGTATGCTCCCTTTTTAAAATTTACGCAAAACTACTTTGAACTGCTCGCTTAGTTAAGATGGTATGAATTATTCATTGACACCCAGGAAAAGGGGTTGTTATAGAGAAAAGGGGTTGAATCTAAAGGAATGAGGATCTGAGTACACACCCCTCCAATAAGTTTCCTCCACTCTGCACTCTTTGAACCCAAAGATATGTGTAGATGTGTTTCCCGATGTTGTCAAGTACTCATTCTCTTTCCTAAAGCTATGGACCGTTACTTTTAACTCATTATAGTTGTCATGGCTGCGTTGCAGGTCGAAAAATCAACTCGGCCATTGTAAAAGGTAACTATGGTTTCTTCCCATTGAAAATCACTTTGAACTTGTATCTTATTTCCACTATTTTCATATATCGGGGTTATCGGACAGCTATTATATTCATATCGATCTCTCATTCCACTGCAGGTTGCATTTCTGGAGGAGTTGCGCTGACCGCAATATTAGTGATATTCTTAACGTTTTATGCCCAGAAGAGAAGAGATCCTCCTGGTAGCTCTACTTCAAAGGTGGAAAAATTCCTAAAGGATTATACTTATGAAATGCCAACCAGATATTCACTCTTTCAACTTAAGAAAATCACAAACAACTTTGCGGAAAAGTTGGGCGAAGGAGTTTATGGCGTGGTGTATAAAGGAAGGCTTGTGAACGGCATTTTAGTGGCTGTCAAGCTTCTTGATAGGCATAGGCACAGCCAAACCCAATTCATGAATGAAGTAGCAACAATCGGACGGATCCATCACTTCAATTTGGTTCGTCTGTTGGGGTATTGCTTCGAAATCCCCACAAGCGCACTGGTATATGAATACATGCTTAATGGATCTCTCGACAAGTTTACATTTGCCGGAAACGAGAATGGGCAAATCTTAAGTTGGGAGCAAAGGTATTCAATTGCTTTGGGTGTGGCTCGTGGAATTGCATATTTACACCAAGATTGCCAGAAACGCATCATACACTTCGACATCAAACCTCACAATATATTGCTGGACGCCGACTTCACCCCTAAAGTTGCTGATTTTGGTCTCGCAAAACTTTGTGGGAAGGGAGACGACCATATTTCCATGACGACACCAAGAGGGACGCCGGGATATGTTGCCCCAGAGGTGTGGTCAAGAGGCATGGATCCTATTACAGATAAATCAGATGTCTATAGCTTTGGAATGCTGTTGCTTGAGATTGTCGGGGGCAGAAAGAATATTGATGTACAGGTAAGCCGGTCCAGTCAGTTATACTTCCCTGAGTGGGCTTTCAAGCTGATTGAGAGTGGCGAGTTGGGGATGAGACTGAGAGGAGGAGAAATAGAAGCTGCGGATGAGGAGAAGGCGAGGAGACTGACAAAAGTTGGATTGTGGTGCATTCAATACCAGTCCAGAGATCGTCCTTGTATGGCCAGGGTTGTCCAAATGTTAGAAAGTAATGGAGAGGATGTTCCCAATCCTCCCTTACCCTTTAATTCCTCGGCTACGCCTGAAAATCCTATACTGTCCTCCACAGTGAGTTCTTCTTCAATTGAAATTACTCTTCCACGGTGATTTGATACATCGTGTTTGGAAGTGATTTCTTTATATATGTAATATTATGGAACATTGGCATTTGTTTTTTTAATGATTTAATGACATTATATTAGAAAGAGATATGTATAAAAAATGAATTGCTTTTCAAAATAATTAATGGTATTATATATGAGAGAGATTTATAAATGGATAGATTTTCAAAAGATTTATAAAAATTATATTCGGCAGATATATGTTTATGTGATAAGTAGGTTTTTTTTAAGGCCATTTCCATATTGTTTTTCTTACTGCACTTTGATTTTTTATATTAAAATATTTTATGTTGTTTACATTGTTAATATTATTATACATTTTATGTTATCAGTTTTAAAATTTAATTAAATGAAATTATTATTATACATTTTATGTTATCAGTTTTAAAATTTAATTAAATGAAATTAAATAGGAGATTACTTAATTTTTTAAATAAGTGAATAT
>APFE030557613.1:0-15728 GCA_000404065.3 Pinus taeda | reverse complement strand
CTAACCCGCTTGCTTTCGTTCTATCACTGCCTTGCTTCCGTGGCTTGCTTGCCTTATGAACTGCCATTCTGTTGTCCCAGTAATCCATTCTGTTAGTAAGGTTATCCCTTAGTTAGGTTATCCCCACCAAGGCGAAGGACCTTACCTTCTAGCTATTTGAGGGAAATAAATAGAGGATGCGAAGCGCGGTTTATAAGCCTCCTCCGTACGTAGCTTGGTTGCTAGATACGGCGTAGTTAGTTATATATGTCATTACGTTATCTCGCCGAGGTGCACATCTGGTTCCTATCTCGAATGGCGTAATTACGTATATAATGAATGCCGACCAAGACAATGAGTAAGTGACTGCTGGTCATTATGCATGAATGAGATATCTCTTCGTATACGATATTCTTCTCCAGTTTCAATTTACTTATTGGTGGGGGGGGTTAGATTGAGAGCTGCTTACGCATCCTTGGCGAAGGTTTTCAACATGCTGTTCTCTCCTCTCCCTCTCCTCTCTCTTAGGTCGAGCACCTAAAGGTTCCTTAACAGTCGAGCACCTAAAGTCCTATTCTGCCATTTGAGGAGGCAGAGGGTTACCTTTTACAGGTCCTAACGAATGCTCGAGCCCCCTTCTTGTACAAGCAAGAAAAAGCATTAATTACATATATAATATATGCATGATCTGCGTAAGCGTGCTAACGTATATAACGAATGGAATGCATAATGACATATCTCATTCATAACTGGAATCACGGACAAGTGTCAGTCCTGAGTGATTGATCGATTGAGGGGAATAAATCTGAAGTCCCTTCTAGCTCTTTGATTGAGGGGAAGAACTCATTTCAATTCGATCCAGCCATAGGCGGTAGCTTAAGCAGTCTCACAATCAATACTTCCAGAGCACAATTGACGATAGCTTTCCTTCTGGCTGTACTTTCAGAGCACAGTTGAATAGCAAAGTGGAACGAACCTTGTGTAAGAGCGTTACGTAGCTCAGTTAGCTAGCGATATGAGTTCAGTGAGCGTAGCGATTATGGTAAGTAAGAGTTAGGAAGGGTAGTGAAAGTGGCAGTAGCAGTGATGGTGTTCCATTGATGTTTGACTTTGACGGGGTAGGTGCGCTACGAGGTATTGGACGGTTCTTTCTCGATAGCTTGTTCGTGTGCCACTGGTTTGTGTTAGACCATTTCATCTTGGACAATGGGTTAGCGAGAAGCAGCAGTGGGTTAGATAGCTTGGATGGTTCAGTTAAGTGAATCAGTCTCAGTAGGCAGTGAGATTGCTTGTTAGGAAGGATAGCTTGGACGGATAGATTGGTTCGATGGCTTAGATGTTTTCATTATTGTTCTGATAGTGTCTGTAAGGGTCGAAGACCTAGATTCGGTGAGTTATTTCTTGTTTCAGTTTCAATAAGTTAATAGGTCTCAGTGACACTAGCTTCACCTTGAGATGGCTACACCTATTTATTGCTCCGCTTGGTTTGCTAGCTCTGGCACTTGTTGCACGATACACTGTTTCACAGCTTGGTTCGGCCCACTTTGACGGGGCAACTTCTATTGCATTACAGCTTTGACCATACCAATTGCTATGGATGATGACCAACCTAACAGCGAGCGATAGAAGCAGCACGAGACGAGGTTCAGCTAGCTCCCAGTTAGTACCAGTCAAAGTATCAATCACTAGCTTTACCTTTTGCTTTTCCTTTCCCGTTGGTCAATCCTGCTTACGCATCCTTTTCCTTATCCTTTGGCTTGATAAGCTTCACTTTGCTATTCTTCATGGGCATAGTTTCTTCACCTCGCTCTGCTTCCACTTGGTGGGCTTCTCTTAACTATTTCCATTTCCTCTTCCATTAGCTATTGTTTCATGAGGTACGAGAACTCTATCCTCTGGTGAACGAGGTTCAGCTTTGCCATTGTTTGGTAGACGAGGTTCAGGTTCGAATGGTTCTGTTTCGACCAGGGTTAGCGAGCACAGGTATGGTTAACCACTTTTTTTGGACAACTTCCGTTTAGACCAGGTTTGATTGAGCAGCATCGGGTAACACTTGGACAACCCATTAATGGTTCATCAGGAGGTTCAGCTTCGCAATCCATTGTTTGGTTCACGATCTATGGGTTAAGTTCACACGATACAATGTTTCACGATCTATTGGTTAAGTATTCCTCGTACAGATTGAAAGCTTGAACAGCTTCCAGCGCACGAACTAGCACGAGGCAAGGATGCTGGCGCAATCGCAGGACGAGGTGCGATTCACAGCTTAACAGCCCAGGAACTCTAGCTAGCGAGAGAGAGTATCCCAGGTTCAGCTCGCTCAGTTTAAGTATAAAAAACAGTATCAATCACTAGCTCTAGCTTTACCATTTCCTTTGGATGGATAAGCTTCACGTGGATCTTATCTTGATTGGTAAAAGCTTAAACCTGCCTTAACTATAGCTTGGTCGGGATGATAACCAGCCCAATAGCAGCATGAGGTCAGGTTCACGGCTTATCAGCTCATGAACTAGCACGAGGTCAGGTTCCAGCCCAACAACAATCACGAGGTATGGCGGGCTCGATCGATGGCAGGTTGGTAGGTGGAGAGCTTTCCCTGCCCTGCGTGAGGGATGTGGGCGAGAGCTCCCCCTGGTCTCGATGTATGGATGAGTGCCTTTATATGTCTGGATCGATGGCAGGTTTGGAGGGAGAGTGGAAGTATGTATGCTCAACCGATCGGATGGGAGGCTTTACTGATGGCGGGTTCCTCTTGATCGAAGGTATGCTGAGTCGAGGTATCTGTCGTGTCTGGATCGAAGGATGGATCGTTGGAACTGCCTTCTTGGATTGATTCTCAACAGTCATAACCTTAAGAGAAACGGGGCTGGCTGGAGGGGCTTGCCATCAAATTCACAATCTAAGCATAGTCGTGGTGGGCCTATCTCGCTAGCTGAGGCTTAACATTTGAAACTATCTGTTTAGTAATCTATTACAGAAGAAATGTTTGACTGGCTCAATAAGAAATATATCTAGGAACGTAGCGAGGGTTTCCTGCTAGTAATAATCAATATCCTTTTCCATCTAGTCATGTAGGCAGGTTGGTAATGACAGAAAGAGTATATCCTCATAGGTCGCCCAAAGGTCTGGACTCATGGTTGGTAGATCAGATGGGAGGCATCGTAACACTTCAAACCCTTCTAACGTAACACTTACATGTGGATAAAGATATATATCTATTTGTTTTAAGGACTAGCTTTAGTAGGAAGGGAGGTCAGGTAAGTTTTCAGAGTTCATAGCCCTAAAGAGAGATTATGAGGCGATACAGAAGCTATCCCCTTGAGCAAATCGATGGAAGTGACTCGTATCCATTTTTTTCAATATTGAATGGTTAGGTGAGCAAGGTGGAGCCAAACCTGTCACGGTGAGGAGGCGACTTAGCGAGCTCTATCTAGATCTTTTTCTGTCTAGATCTTTCCAACTTGACCGATATGTTCCGTGCCTATTTTTAGGGGAAACTTTTCAATTTGACTTATTGGGTTGCCCTTTCAAATAAGTAACTAAAAGGGGGCGGTCAGCCTGCTTGCGCATCCTCCCCCTCCTATTTAGGTACTAAAATTGACCCACAACTTTCATTTTTACTTATTGGGTGGGGGGGTGTTGGTCGAGTCCCTACCGAGCCTCACCCTCCTTTGTCGGATGAGCCATTCTTCCTAATTGCCATTTTGATCAATATTTGAGCAAATCTGGCGGAATGAGCTGAATAAATAGGGCAGGCCACCTAAGGAAGGAAGGACGGCCACCTCACGCTCGAAGGGATATGAATGACCTACAAGGGAGGAGACAGAACCAAGGAAAGGTATTCAACCACAGCCTGATAACCCAGAAAGACTTCGGTTCTACCTTCCCTAACCAAATAGGTTCTACCTTTGCTATGCTAAAAAGGCCGATAAACCCCCAGCAATACCGCGGACCTATTCTCCATTATCCATCCTTAGCGGACCTATTCTCCACGGACCTAATCTATATCGATCTATCCTTATCTTATCAGATCTTCAGGAAAGCGGATCTGCTACTGAGATTCTCGGGTGGTAAGATAGTTCAGACTAGGCGGACCTATCTGATCTGAAGACAGTATTGTAAGGACCTTTCTAGTACGTGATAACCTTACCTTATAGAGAGCTCTCTCTGCTTGCTTGTAATTTGACCCTTTGCTATCTCCGCTTGCTTCTAGCGCATCTTGCTTGTAAGACCTTTCCTTCTAGGCCTGCTTGTCCATCATCACCTTGGCAAGTACTTCATTTATTTCCAATCATTGACGGAAATCCGACAAAATGAGCAGGGGCTGAATGGACATGAATTGGATAGTAATTACAACGAATTAGAGAAGGTTCGAATCCCGGACACAGGGTTAGAAACTTTGTTTCGTTGCCGTCTTTTTGGGAATTGATGATATTAACTGTCGAAGAAGCATTTTTGAGTTCCCCATATTGTCGAATAAGCATTTGTCCGCACGACTACTGGAAAGTCATTATACTAAAGCGTTTTTAAGCTTTGAAGGCGCTGAATGGAATGAAGGAACGAAAGGGCCGGCTAGTTTCTGTTTGTGGGGCCGGGAGCTAGACCTATATGCAGGCAGGAGAGGTATGTCGCTCGATCGAAGTGCTGGCTGGAAGCAACCAATCTTCGCTTTCTACCTCATATAAGATGACCATGCTTGCTTGGCTCTACCGCAATAAATCCCGGCCCCAACTCCCTTATCTATCCATCAGGGCCGGGCGGGAGCTCATTCATAAACGCAATCCTTCCATGAGTTAAGGTAAGACCTTTCCTAACCTTCCATCTCCGGGTGTGTTATCTACGGTCGCAGGCTGGCCCTTCTCAGTCAGATCAGGGCGAGCGAGCGACCGAAGCCTTTCTCTTTACCCGAGTAAGTTCAGGCATACCCGGACCTTTTAGCATAGGGTGGGCGGATCTTTCATAACCTTACCAAAGCCTTTGTCAGGACCTGGAAAATGGTCGAACCAACCCTACCTAAGCTGTGAGGAGGGTTTCCCCTGCTTGAAGGACCTGAGCAGAGTGAACTAGCAAACGTGTCCCAGCCTTCAATATAATAGAAGGGCCCTCCCTGTTTACCTTTCCCTACCACCCACGTAACTTAGGGTTTATCGGACCAAGGTGAAGGTCATAATATTCCGGACCTGAGCCCCCTTGTATTATATTGAAGTACCTTTCTCTTGCCTGATAAGAGGCGAGAACTTTGACCTCATTCCTCCTTCAGGGTTAATCGGGTATGGTGAGGGACTCACTATTCAATATTGGTGAGGGGATGCGCTTAAGGCCCGACACTATTTACCCACCCACACCATCCCCGAGGCCGTAGGCCCGTAGGCCCGGTAAGGGGCTTCATATTCATATGGTGAGGATGCGCTTTAAGGCTCACCACTATTACCTACCCACCCCCAATCCCCGAGGCCCGTAGGGTGAGGTAACGTGTGAGGTCCGTCAGGGGCTCGAATGATAAGGAGAGGAGACGAACAACTCTCTTTTGGGGCCCTCACCCAAATAAGCACCCCATACGCCCCAAAAGCCGCCATCAACTTGAAGAACTAAAAGGCCGCCATCGACGTGCGAGGATGGGAGCAACTCTCTTTTGGGGTAGGGGCCCCAAAAGCCGCCATCAACTTGAAGAACTATAAGGCTCGGAGGGATAGAGAAGTACGAGGGTGATTGGATTCCGAGAGGCGTAATTACATATATAATATATCTCATGAATGCAGCCTCTTACTTCTTGGCTTGGTCGGAAATGAATGATATATGTCATGACCGCTGGATGAATGAGGGAGATTCCAAGCATTCATTATATATGTCATTATGTATCTCAATTGACTTATTGGGTGGGGGTCATTTGCATGACTAGTGCTTCTCCCGTTTCTACTTACTCTTTGCACTAGGAAGCTTAAGCCCCTCCGGGACCTTACCCTTTCATTCATACCCTCTCACTTCTCAGTCATACCCTTTCCTATAGCTATACCAAGGCCCTATAGATTGATTACCCTAGATATACAGAGATATTATTCACCCTACTACCAGCCATAGCCGAATGAGCATAGCAACGAATGAGCATAGCCACTGCCCACCACCTTGACCCTATAACTCCTACTCAACCCTCGAAACTATGCCCTCTACCTCGACCTACAACTCCTACTTGATCCACCTCTACAACCCCCTCACCTACTTACTCCCGCCTTACTCCCATAGCTCCACTGAAGGTCCCGCAGGGGCTTGCGCTTCTGAGGGCATGGAATCAAAATAGTGTTATCCTTTCAAAATGAGGTAGGCCTAGAAAGGGAAGTCATCTAACCAAAGTAATCTTATCGTCGCCCGTCAAGACGGACCGGAAAGAGAAGGAAGGGGTAGGTACTACTATTTCTTCATTGTACTTATTAAGATCAGGCCGAGCAACTCTATCTCTTTGGGACCAGGACCAGGAGCCATACCGATTCTTTCTTCATTGGGTGGGATATATATATACGTCGTTATATAGTATAACTGAGAGTCCACTCACTACCCATGGAATGCTATTTCATGCATATAAAAACCATAGGCAGGCGGGTCACCATCCCTATTGCTTGCTCGGAGATGAAACTATCCATTTGCCATGATTCATATAGGAAGGTGCTATCTATCGGATCGGGTAATCGCCTCTATTTATTTGATAGGTGAACCGCATCAACTATCTATTATGTATAGACAGGAAGGAGGGTTTAAGCCAGTGAAATGATCCGCCCAAGACCTCTATAGGTAGGGGTATGGTGATTCCAATGTTGGGTGTGCGGTGGACACTACCCTTTCTTTACTATTTATCTCAACTAACCAACTAACAACTAGCGGGCTGCTATCATGATTGAACTAGTATCCACTCATCCATTCAGGCAGGGAATCAAGAAGGTATTCTTTATGTATTTTGATTGGGCCAACCAAGTGGCAAGCAACAAGTAGAGAAGCTAGGGAGTGTAGGGTACCCCTCACTGAGACCATATCTATTCTTTGTTTTGCTATCTACAAATCAATAATCAAATTGTACTGCTGCATGCACCTATTTATTAGTGAGGTTTTAGGCATGAGTCTAGCTATACCGACCGCCTACTCCTGCACCGGCCCCTGCCAGTCATTACCTGATAGATACACTCTGCCCCGCCCGAATCGATACCCCAGTCATCTCCCGATCAAGAATCCCTCCAATAGATACAATGATCAATGAAATCGGAAAGGGTAATAAAAGGCAAACTAATGAATGAAAGCAAGGAAAGAAAGAAAGGTTTTCCCCTTGCCACCCCCCCATCCACAGAAAGAAGGTTCTTGAACATTAGAAGGGAAGGCTTCGGCTCGATATAAGCTAAAGAGAAAGACCCATAAGCAGAGGCAAGGACAAGGGAAATAAGCTTGCTTGGGTTGTAAGAGCAGAGCCAACAACGACACCTAAAGCTATAACCCAATGGGCCGGGTGAAAAGTAATAAGTCATGGGCCCTTACACGTGACATAAGTCATATTGCTATAGCAAATAGGCCCTTACACATTGTTATAGCCTATTTGATCAAATTTGATACAGTCAAGGTCTTCTGGGTTGGGATAACCCTATATTTATTTCTTCCCCTCAAAGAGCAGAGCTAGTTCAGGACCTTTCAGGGCCTTCTTCCCTTCCTTTTTGGGGTAGTGGGTCGGTCACTCTCAATCGATCAATTGAGGTAGAACTCTATCTATATCCTGTTTAGGCGGCTCCCTATCGATCTCGATATTTTAAACCGTCTTATATGCCATATGTACTGAGATTGATCGGGAGACATGGCCAAGCCCACCCGAAAACAAGGTAGCCTACGGGTCACCTGCAGCTGGATCAAATCCCCATATGATCGCCACTGATGCTCGTATAGGAAGCTATTGAAGCAGGCGTAGATCACACTAACGACTCTAGGGGAAGCAAGGGTTCAAGGCCTAGGTCGCTCTTCCACTTAACGTCTCAAAGTTCACAATACCGCGGCAATAGGTTTTCAGAAGCTGGCCATAGAGGGTGGTTGCATTGATTGACAAGGTGCACATAAAAGAATAGGAAAGCCCTTCCCTGATTACAAGAAAGCGCCCTCCGGGTCCTTCTATCTAGCCCGAGGAGAAAATCAAATTTGATTGCCATGAAGGGAAGGGTTGTTGTTGAAGGGGTTGGGTAGCTTATGGTATGAGAGGTTATTGCTTATGAATCGAATTGGTTGAATTGGTTCGGGAAGAAGGATTGATGAGATGGGGGCCGGACTTGAATCTCAGACAGATGGCAAGGTCTCCAATTGGATACGCGGGTTGATAATTTGGCATCGAGAATTGAAAACCTCTTCCTTAACTACCACTAAATAGATTCTCTCGGTGGATAGTCAAATATTCATTGATGCAAGGCCCTACTATAAAAGGTACGGGAGCCCGTAGTGAACCCGTGTAAATTATCGTCCGGTCCCCATTCGATTTCCCTTCTCCGTCATACCGGCCTCTATCAGGGCAGGATCTTCCAGGGCAAGATCTTCAAAGGGGATCAAAATGATCGAATTATTCCGCCCTTACAGCACGCAGGATAAAAAGATGATACACATCGCCTCTACAAGGATATCATTTTTAGGCCTCGTCTCCATCCATGAGATTTGGTCCGCCCTCCCTGAGTTCAATTTCTCCCTTCCCCTGCTCTTACTTAGTAAAATAGCGTCAGAATTCGTAGGAGCTACATCCTTTTTCCGTGGTAACAGAAATGACACCGTGGTACCGTTTACCCTGCGCTGCTCCTTCCTACTGAAATGGCTTGTTCCATGGTGGTCCGATCCCTTGTTCTATGGTGGTATCAAAGCTGTAATCGTGGGTTGTGCCCGTGCAAAATGACCCAAAATGATGCTTCATTTTCCCTTCCCTTCTCTAGGTTCAGGAAAGTGGCGCTTCATTTTTCGATCCAGATAATCAGTAAGTAATCAGCCTATCAAATCCATATGTTAGCAGCATAGAAAATCAGTAACTAAGAAGCTATCAGTAAGCTTAGAACCCAAAGCTTTTACTTACATTACGTTTAAGCTGGTATAGAGATAAGACCAAGCACAGGACAATTAGTACGGGTGTACGGGTCTCACTATGAACTACTGCTAATTAGCCCTTTCATATAATGGAAAGCTTATGATGTCACATGACTTTCCTCACCCTTCCCTTGGTTTGAGTGAACGAGATCGACACCAATAAGTTTCTCATTCTCAACATATTGGGATGAATGATTGGGACCAAGAAGGGAGAGACCAATAAAGTCATAAATCTCATATGAAGACTTCTAATGAAAGCCATTTCCAGTGCTCATATAACCATGTCTTTCACTTGAAATGTGAGGAGGAGGAGGATCAGTGCTTTGCTCAAGAAGGAGAATAAGTCTCATTTCCTAATTAATCTCTCATTCAAGAGGAGAATCCATTGTTGGCAACTTCAAAACTTGGTTATCCTCCTATTCATATTGGTGGTAAGTTGGATGGATATGAAGGAGAAGGGAGTTTTCTATTTGAGCATTTGGACCTTTCTAACAGCGGTAGTCTAAATGTAGAAAACATACTTTCCAAGCATGAAGCACTTGAGGAGATTGATATGGCCCCAGAGCAGCAGCATTCACATTCTACATGTATCAGCATCCAAGAAGCAATACTTCCCATACTCGAATAGCCCCAGGTCAAGCTGTAGTTTCCATCATTGTATAGCATGAAATAAGAGGAAGAAGCATTTACCATTACTCCAGAACAACGGAGCCCATCATCTGAAGGAGATAGGTATCCATCTCTTATGGATGCTCATACTCCTCCTTGCCATGTTTTCATAGATCCCATCCAGTCGTATGTGGAGTTGTTCTTCAGTAAGGTGTCAAGCCTTGCAAACTCTCTTAGGGTGTTTTGTCCCAATAAAGAAATGGCTAATAAGTGCTCTCCTTGGCGCACCAGCAAGCATAACCATCCATCCAGTGGCTACCTCCGCCCCAGCTCGCTAGCAATTAACCGTCCATCCTAGCTAGTCGTCCCACTAATCTAGTAAGATAAGCAAGCAATTATGCAATGAAAAAAGAAGTAACTAAAACTTCGTTGTACGGCCTGTTGATCCCACTCAATGATACATGGTTCCTCGATATTGTCAAAGTGAATATCGTAAAAAGAGATGAATTGCTAATAAAGCTTGCAATAGAGCAAGCCATGTTCTCCCCCACCCGGCCATACGCAAGCAAGCCAGCCCAGCGAGCCAGGATGATCAAGATTGGATTGAGCAAGCCATTGAGGTCTTTTTGTCTGTATGGAGGGAAGAAACAAACTCTAGCTACGATGGAGAAGTTTAGGCGGTTTAGGTAGCTCCTCGGTAGTTCGGCTTCAGGCACTTAGTGTTGGGTTCTTCGGCGGGTGGTTCTATCTCTGTGTTATAATAAAGTAAGTAATGTTAATGCGTGCACCTCAACATCTCCTTCTAAGTCTTATCCTGGGAGCGTTTGAAGATCCCTTCAAATTCATTATTTGAATGTGTGGACCTCTCCCGGTGGTCGAGCCAGCGTTCGCTTCCTCTCCTTTCCCTTAAAAGGTCAGTATTGGTCTTCGAGCGGTGGACAATCCTCCAAAGCGGTATCACATTCCCCTTCGCGTGTTCCCATTCCCTTCAAAGTGTTATCCTGGGAGCGGTGAAACTTCCTTGCCCTCAAAAGCGCAAGCCCCTCCCGGACCTTCAATGTGTCTGTCTTATCCTGGGAACGGTGAAACTTCCTTCCCTGATTACAGGAAAGTGCCCTCCGGGTCCTTCAAAGCGCAGGTAGCCCTCCATTCATTAACGTTGGCGTGGATCATAAGTGTGTCTGGTAAACAAAAAAGGTTAATAGAGCATGCACGTAAGTAAAAGGTGAATATCTGCCTCCCCCCTCCCTTGTCTTCCTGCCTGAAGCAGTAGGTTCTAATCAAGGTAAGGGTAAGGTTGTTTCATGCCGTCCTGATGAGGTATATTGTAGTATCAACTAAGATTCATTCATAAAGTGGTATAGGTCATATGGTGGGTGCCTAGTAACCACTTCAGTAAAAGCTTGAAAGTGATGTTTTATTGAGTTAAGAATGCCATTTCACAACGTTTCTGATAGCCGGGATGGAATCATTTGCTTTGAGGTTTAGCGGTAACCCCGCTGCTTTCTGGTACAATCTGGCGATGAACCAGGGCTTTTTCTCGCTTGCTTGCAATGGATGGCTTTCTGGCTAGATGGAGGTGTGGGGAGGTGAGGTGGTCCAACAGATGGGGAGGAGCACATACACGGGTCCACCGAGGTCCGTTAGGGGCTCAACTGATAAGGAGAGGATTTGAACCTCGGAATGATCTTTCCTTCAAAGGCATAGATCATAGTACCAACTTGTCGCCAAACTTCCAACTTTCATTTCTTTCAAAGATACGCGCGATATCTTGCTAGTTATTATACATAAGTCCCCCTACTATTTGGTTTTTCGCTGCTAATTTGTTTTATTGAGAGAGGGTATGAAATAATCAAATCGTCAAATGATTTTCCGAGAGCAGTCATGGAGGGAAAAGACTCTGATTTTCCTAGCTTCAAGAATGTCCCTCAAGGTCCAGGTCCACCCCAGTCCCAGCTTCAAGGGTCAGTGCCTTGTCAAGGTGGTAAATTCAGTACTCAAAGGTGGCATTGCGTTGCCCATCCAACCATAAAAGCAAGCAGCCCAGCCGGTCCAATAACTAGTTTGGTGAGTCAGTTCAAGTCAAAAGAACCAGGAGGAGTAGGTCATATCTTACTTAAGTAAGGGGAAGGCTGAGTAAAAGGTTCATAGAAAGAGTGTTGTAACAACTAAGCATTCATTTCATAAACAAGTAGTATAAGGCTAATGGGTGCAAGGTATTCTGGTGGGTAGGTGGTATGGACTGAAGGTAAAGGGAAGGGTTGTATAATGATGTTCAGAGAATAGGTAAATAGCAGTATCTCCTAAGTGCTTCATTCATCCAAGTGGTATATTCCAGGTCTATAGGTAGACAGGTAGTAAGTCAAAACAGAACTAAAAGGTAAGAAGGTTGTATCATGCGATCCATGCCATCCCATCCCATGTCGGGTCTATAGCTGTACCTGACCTCCTAAGAAGATGAATGAATCCAAGCAAGCGGTCTAGGTTTCAAAGGTCTAGGTCTTCCGGTGGTTAGGTAGTATGGTAACAATTAATCAAAGATAAGGGCAAGGTGAAATAGAAGGCTCCGGTATGTCTTCCTGGCTGAATAGGTGATAAGTAAGTGGTATAAGTTCTGGAGAGTAAGAAAGGTAAGGATGAGGCACGTTAGTGAGAAATGAAGTAAGTGGTACAGGTCTACCAGGTCTAGGTCATATGGTGGGCAGGTAGGTTAGGAAACACATAAGTAAGGTAGAAGAGTAAGGAAGTTGTTGTATAATGTCATCCCATGCCGGCGGGGCTATAGTTGTCTTTCCTAAGCGCTTCATGAATCATAAAGTGGTATAGGACATATAGTTTCTTTATTCTGGTGGGTAAAGATACAAGGACACTAACATGCATGGGAAGTAGGAATATCTCCTAGCAATGTTTGGCTAGGCATCCATTCATATCCTGGGCTGGCTGTCTTAATTAATCAATCGTATCTGGCGAGTTAATTCATCCCTCCCTCCCGACGTGACAAGATCAGATAGTGGTATAAGTAAGAATATGTGACAAGTTTGGGTTATCGAACGCTGGTGAATGTTGTATCTATCCGAACGCCCGTGCACCTCTTCTATTTGCCGGTGCAAAGCTCTGTCGAACGCCGGTCAAACAGTGCTATATGTGAACGCGCGTGCATCTTGGGGTATAACTCAGTAGGGTGAGGCCCGATAGGGGTAAAGCGGGTGGATTGGAGGTAACAGTAAAGGTAAATAGGAAGAGTGTCGTACCCACAAAGCATTTCTCAAGCAAGTGGTTGTTTCGAACGCCCTTCAAATATCTAAGTTCAAGTCTGTGGAAGAATAAGAAGGGGGAGAGCGCCTTAAAATGGAAAAGCTTTGCTCTTATATATATATGTTGAGGGAGAAAGCCAGGTTACTCTTTTTGAAATAGAGAGGCTCTGAATCCGAAGGTGCGCTCGATCAGAGGATAGAGAGGGGACATATCAAATAGGGAGAGAGCTCTTAGGATAGGGAGAGGGAATACACTCGACCCGTCACCTCCTTGATCCCGGGGGAGGGAATCATATCATCGTTCCTTATCAGTCGAGTCATGCCTTCATTTTACTTATTGGGTGGGCCCCTCTCAAATAAGTAACTAAAGGTTGGTCGAGCAACTCAAGTTGAAATTGACTTATTGGGTGGGGGGGCTAACATCGAGCCCTGTTGGTCCTTAATGCGGGGCTTGGGTGGCCCCTCTCAAATAAGTAACTAAAGGGTGGTCGAGCTAGCTTTCGCTTCCAGACACGCACACATTTGATAAAGAAAAGATTTGTTGGAACGGAGTTGGAGGCATCATCTTCAATCGGGTCTTGAACTCGCGATTTTCTTTAGCCAAATGGATGAGTTAAGGCATTTCCGGGCCGGTGATTCCATCGATCCATCCTATCCACGCAATCCAGGCATGTGGTGATGGTTTTCTTCCAGAAGGAACCTTGGTTGGGTCATGCAAAGACGGTAGGTAAGTCGTGGCGTGAAGTGATTAGAAAACGAAAGCTCATAAGAACTGTGTCATAACTTCATTATATACGTAATAATCAAAAGGTGATTCCTTCTAATCGGGCAGGTTGTATGGTAACACTTGAGCAAAGGTAGGGTTGTTTCATTTCATCCCATGCACCCACGGTTGTTCCTGTGTCAGCCACCCACTCTACTTCCATTCATATAGTAGGGATAGAAAGGGGCAAAGGAAGCGATGATGTTATTTCGCCCATCCACCGCACGTACCTAAGTGTGTAAGATATTCCAAGTAAGGAGTCAATGCAAGAGGGCAGTTTCCACGTACGATCCGAGGTTTTTTCCTGTGCCACTTCCACAAGGCATCTAAAGTTCTTAATAGTCTGAATTCATAGTATATCTGGGAGCTCGTCCCGAAAAGCTAAATAAAGAGTTATACCACTAAGCGATTAATTAAGGAAGTGGTCTAGGGTTCACAGGTCTAGTTCTTCAAGTGAATACGTAATAATGGTGTGCTGTTGTATGTGATACTGAATGTAAGCTCGTTGGTTGGGTGGATTCTGTACTGGAGAAGTCTAGTGCACAACTAAGCATGTATGATTCAAGTGTCTAGGGCTACAGGTCTAGGTCTTCCGGTGGGAGGCATTAAGGAGGTCCCTGCAGTGGGTGCCCGCTAATTCCTCTCCCTAGCGTTCGAGCCTGCTTGCGCATCCAGGTCAATGCGTCGTTCATCAATTCTCAATTGGTAGGGGTTCTTATTATGGGTTAAGGTTTAACCTAACCTTCCTATCTTCTTTCCTTACCAGTTGGCAAGGTCCGTACAAAATAGGTCCCTTAACTGTACAATATGTCTTTCCCCGATCTGATGGGACTAGGCTCTGTCCTTCCCCGATCTAAGGTCCTGGATCTTTCCTGAACTGTACGAATAGGTCTGTCCTTCCCCGATCTGATGGGACTCGGCGTAGGTAGGCGTGGTAGGTCGATAAGTCAATGAGTCCTTCCCCGGTCTAAGGTCTTGGGTAGGCCCAGGTTAGGTCTTTCCTTACCAGCCAGACCTTCCCTTTCCCTCTCGCCTTTGAATCTCATCTTGACACAACGGTGGAGTGTTAGTTGTGCTTAGACTTAAAGCAGTTTGGCTTTATTATCTCTCTCTACACACGGAAACACGTGCACTCTTCTCTACGAGCTGGATGAATTAGATGATAAGCCAAGTCAACCAACTTCAAGCCAAGAATACCAGCCTTGTTGGAGAAGCCTCGGCCTAACGGTCCACCCAAGGACATAGCGCCCCATCGGACTAGTTTGGTGGACCACAGCCATACGAATCTTCCCATCTTGTGAACCCACCCTACCTAACCTACCTAACTAGCTGATCATAAAATAACACCCGTCCATCCAACCTATTAGCCAATTGTACTATGCCTATTTCCTGCTGGGTACTATTCCTGTTCTATTTATGGATCAATGGGTCATGGATAAGGAACCGAACGAAGGGGGCGCTGCAGGCTATCAAACTAGAAAACATGCTGGGCGAGATTTCTCTCCTGCTACTGGTGCTATAACTAAATCAATTGGTCTACACCTATATGGGTATGGTCCTTAAGCCTGGGAAACAGGCTGTATAGGAAGGTAATATATATATGCTTGCATATATTTCCTCAGGCTCTATAGGAAAGGAGCGAAGCCAAAAGGCCCAGCCTATCACTTTATTTGCCGCTTAAACCGCCTATGCTTCCAGTGCTTCTTCAATGGATGAAACCCCCACTTGTGCTCTACCTGCCTCTGCTCCGGTTAGTGCTATCTTTGCCCCTGGACACAAGCTATAAAACTTTAAGCTATGCACTTGCCTCCTTTGCGTTCACAGAAATATCCCTCATCTGGCCGCTCCGATACGGCCAGGCAGGTGTATCTATCCGTTTCCAACCTGATATTTCATGACTTAGAGGTGACTTCGAGACCAGAGAGAGTGACATTCATTATATATGTCATTACACTTCAAAACCCTTGATGCTTATTGGGTGGGGGGGGGGGCGTTGTCGAGCGTGCTCGCATCCCTCCTTAGATTTGAGAGAACAAAGGAGG
>APFE030557605.1:8135-42298 GCA_000404065.3 Pinus taeda | reverse complement strand
TATAATATGATAAATATTATAGGACACAACTATAGGGTTGGACTGTGAGGGGCATTGTCACAATATATGTACACTTCTCATTGTATTAGACAATAATCTCTCGGAGCATGATATCCATCCAACAAAATGTACTTCCATAGGCCATTGTGGGATTTAAATTTTTCCTTTCAGTGGAAAAGTGGTGATATATTTTCTTAGGCCTTAGTGTTATTCTTCTCTAAGGTTTTGACACTACTCACAGCTAGCGCCTTCATTCAACCAAGTGAGGTACTCATATTGGAAGGTTGAATCATTTTGTCTCCACAATCCAATATGGTGTTAGATCAATCTCATGATCCTAAACACATAGGTCATAATAGCGAGGAACTTTTACTATGGGCAAAAGAATATCCAAATTTAAGGAACATTACTCTCTTAGAACAAGAAATAAGGATATTTTTTACAGCGATCCTTTTTTTTTCCATTTGTTTTCACAAGTTATCTATTTCCTGATATTTTTAACATGTAACTTGGTATGATTGTGCCTAAGGTTTTGTTGAAGGTTGAATACTAAGTTCCTAAGGTGTTATTTCCTATGGTGACATTTTATTTGCTTTATTTATATAGGTCATCTAGTCACATAATGGCCACTATCGAATGTTGAGGTATGTTTCGTATTAATATTTTATAGTATACTTTATTTTATATTCAAGTATTCATTGTCTTTAATGTCTTATACTTTGCATTGTATCTTTTTTCATTTTTAGGAGAGGAAATCAATATTGATGGTGAGAAGTGACAATTGAAGAAAAAGGAGAACAACAACACTGGAGTGACAAATGCAAAATGAGAGAGACAAGAGAATATGTCTAGTGATACCCTTAGAGCCAATATCTTTAATAAGACACACTCATAAAGACTAATGGTCAAGCCTCCAGAGTTGGTGAATTCACTTGCAATGCTTTGGCAACAAAGTGATAATTTTTTGAAATGATGAAACAATATTTCATATGTAAATTGTAGTCCAACCGATATTAAGTTGGAAACTCATATTGTAACGCTTGATATTTTATATAATAAAATTTATATGGTTGACATTGTTTTTATTTGCGCTTGGTATTATTTAGTCTTATAATTAACATATGTAACTTTGTGTTATCATATTAGATAAACATGCACATTATATGGCATTTTTTTAAATTTAGTCAAAACCATACTAATTAATTTATGTTGATTAATAATGAACACATAAAATTAATCTAAAACTAGTAAATTATTAGTTTATATTAATTAATGATGAACATGAATAAAATGAATATATGACTAAATTAGTCATTTATAATGACTATGAATGAAATTAAATGAAATGAATAGAAACTACTAAATTAGTTGTTTATATAATGAATATGAAAATACCAAAGAAAGATAATTCAAAACTGCAAATGATAATTTTTTTATTAAAATGATGACTAAATTTTGCATATATACAACTATTAGTAGCTAATTTAGAGTATCTTATAACACAACTAAAATTTAGCCTTATTTATTTGGTCATTAATTGGTTTTATCAACGATTCATAGAGTAATATATTTTGTTGTATATTTGGTCATTAATTGTGACAATTAATGACTAAACCAATGAAAAATTAATGACCAAATTTATGACTAAATATACTACTATATGGTAAAATTGAGGAAACTAATTAATGACTAAGCCAAAAATGACTAAAATTTTGTCGCGTTATAAGATACTATAAATTAGCTACTATTGGCCATCGACTGAAAAAATGGTCATTTATATGCAAATTTTAGTTTTTTTTTTTAGTAACTAATTAGTCATTTTGTACTAGTGGTTGAGCATTGAAGTCAGCGAAATATTTCAATTACTCCAGTACAGGTGGTATAAAAAATGAACCATAAACATTCAAAGAATAGTATTACAAACATTCACAATCCATGTGAAATTGTGCTAGCCTAAAAAGGCTTCAAGATTAAGAAAAAGTTCTATTATACGTAAATACAATGGGCATCATTAGCTCCAATAGTGGATTGTTAGAGCCATTAATTGCTCCCAAAAAAAACTAACTCATCTCTCTAATGCATTGTGGGAGAATCCAAGGTTAAAAATCCTTTACGTGAGAAATGACGATTCTTTAATAACTTGAGGCATGACCTTTTGCATCCCCATTACCCTTGACTTTGTAACTTCCAATGACCTTTTGACTTCTACAATCCTTGGACTTCAAAATAACCTTTGGAATTACATATGAATTTGGTATCATGTCTTTTGGACTTCCATGGCTCTTTTGTCCATACATGACTCATGGACTTCTACTTGTTTGTCTTTACAATGATTACAACATTACATGATTACAACATTACAATGATTACAACATTACATGGACTTCTATTGTGATGACTAGAACTAATAGTGACTGATGACATGGACTTTCTTTGGTGGTGACATGGCTACTACCCTTGTCTTCATTCTTCATACAACTTCTGATCGTTGATGCCTTCACCCTCCAAAGGGTCTCCAATCTTAGAGTATTTAGGGTGCTTCAATCGTCAATATTTCATTCTTTTCTTTATTATTTGATGCTTCCTTTGATTGTATTCTATGATCGATCTTCCGCATATGTACTTTCCATGCTATTTCTAAGATACTTGTGGTTCAAATTACTCATGACAAGAAACCATAAGCCTGCAAATATCTTATTCTAACACGTTTTATGTAGATGTTTTGTTCAATCCTTTTCAATGCACTTAAAAGGGACAATGAGAGCTTTTGGGTGCATTGGAACACTTCTAAGGGCTAAAAGGTTGAAGAGGGAAAGCTTCATGGCTTCATCATGTGCTCATACACTCAAGGGAGAAAGAAAATCAAGGCAGGGTGCATGGCGCAAGTCTGAAGGATCAAACAAGGAGGCTTCAGGATTCCCAGGTATGTTGTACACTCAAGGGTTAGAAGGTGGGTGCAAAGCGCACTCTTGAAGGCTAAAGGAAGAAGGTTTTAGGCCTTTAGATTGTGCTCATGTGCTCAGGAGAACCAGTAGGGAAGATGGCGTAAGCTTGAAGGCTAAAGGTTGATGCTTCATGCCTTCGAAGTGCACTCATGTGCTCAAAGGGTCTAGGAGGGTACATGGAGCACTTTCGAAGGCTGAGGGGTTGAGATTAAGTTTCTGAGGGTGTGTTCATGTGCTCAAAGAGGACAAACTTCTTTGAGTTGAAGGAGTGCACTCAAAGGAAGACTTGGTTTCTTAAAGGCCACAGTTCGAAACAAGGAAGGCGAAAGGACTTAAGATGTGTTCTTTATACTCTTGGAGAGTGCATGGAACTTTCAAATAATGAAGGATTCTTGATCAAGGCCTCAAAGTGTGCCCATGCGCTCTTGGTCTTAATGGGTTTTCTTTAAAACCAAAATTTGTCTAAGTCTGGAAGATAGGAAAAGGGGTGAACATAATGACTTTTAGACCTAAAACCATGTGCTACACATACCAAATCATCAAGAAAACTTAGAAAAACTTGAACCATGATAAATTACATCAAAATGCCACTTTTTACACATTCCCCAAGTACAAGGAGTGAAGTGTATGTGACTGCAACCCAAAAGTGTCATTTTACAACAACAAAGATGCTACAAACATGAAATGAAACTAAATATGTTCTAACCAATGCGGAAAGACATGAGACCATACAAGGACACTTGAAACACATAGAATAACATGAGAAAACACTTGACAATGAAGGTGATGGTGATAGTAGGCTCCAAAATTTGAATGTAGTGAAATTTTGGAGGGTGTTGTGGTAGTGACAACACTTGGAAACACACTGGATGGACTTCAGCTTCTCTGTCCAAGAATAGTTTTTTGATAAGAGTGAGACCTTCAAAAAATATTGATTACCTTGATTTCCCCCTTTCGAACCAATTTTATACATAGCATCTCACTTTTCTCTACTTGGTTGGACACATACAAAGATACACCATATCACAATTATTTCAATCCACAAAAGGGTATTGTGCGCAATGAGTTTATGAGTTTTCATCTCTGGTGTTTCTCCTTTGTTAGTAGGCCTAGACAGTACCCTGATAGAGTCACTTTAGGAGCCCAAATGTTGTTTCACTTCCAACAAGCCTCGATAGTACCCTAGATAACTCGCTTGCTTCACCTCCCTATGCAGGAAGCCTTTCTCTTCTTTCACCATTTATTTATTTATTTAATAAAATTGTGCCTCAACGCTTATTGTTTTTAACAAGCAGAAGAGGGATCCTAACTTATTCAGAGAAAAGGAGGTTTATCCTTTAGAGAAGTATTTTAAGACCTCTGATATTGGTTTTCTCGCTTTAGATTTTCCCTTATCCCTTTTCTACTAGGTTGGACAAGGGTTAACACATAATTAGATTTACACCAAGTGAAGTAATTTAGATACTAGCATAGGTGCGGACCTAATAGGTTCCCTCAAGGTTCTCCTTTTGGACGAAACATATGTTCCATCTGGAGTTATCTCAACCTATGGAAATTTCTCAAGCAAAGGATAAAAAAACAAATCCAAGCATTGTGGTTGTCAGACTTCTCCTTTATTATACCACAAAGTCATTTTTAACCATGCACTTTTAAACAAGGTCGTATTTATGTACAATTACCAACAAACATGACAGGCCCAAGAAGTCACTAACAAAATACATGTATGACTAACACAAACAAAAGGAAAGGAAACAAAACAAATTTACAAGAACTGCAACTTGTAAGTGCTACTAGAAGTAATGTTTCAAATCTCAGCCATTTACAGGAAGGGTGTCAATCCTCCCGTCTACGAATTTCAACTTGAAGGTGTTATGGACAATATTTTCTTAGATGGTGCAAGGACCAATCCATAGAGATTGGAACTTCTTGTGTTTACCTTTTTCTCCGTGGGTTTTATCCCACTTAAATACTAGGTCACACACATCAAAGCTCTTTTCCCTTGTGGGCTTCTTATGAAACCAGTGCTTCACACAATTTTGATGCACAACAAATTTATCATTGGCTTTCATCCTTTCTTCCTCAAGTTAGAGTAAAGTGTTTATCCTACACTGAACCAGAAGACAAGGTCTACCTTGCGACCCTTGGGAGAGTTGCAAGGTTGGAAGATATAGGTTCGGGGGGAAGATAGGTTCTTTACCATAAACTATAAAGTTCGATGAGGTTTCTAGGGAAGGCTTAGGACTTACATAGTTGGGCCATAATTCATTGGTCAAAGTAATATGGCAGTTCCTCTTCTTAGAGAAAATGTTTTTCTTAATTATGCAGATAATATTTTTATTTGTCGATTCAACCAAACCATTTCCCATCGATAACAATTAGATGCATGTTTTAAAACAATCCCATTTTCTAATGTGAATTCATAAAGTTTTAATTATGAAAGATAAGTCACATTATCAAAGACAAGTGACGTAGGAACACAAGACCTAGTTATAATGTCCTATTGTAAGAAGTGGATGACTTCCTGGTCATTTAATTGTTTGAGGGGAACTGCTTCTGACCACTAGGTAAAATAATTTGTTGCTATTAGGATATACTGGTGTTTCTTTGACAAGTGAAGAAAAAAATTCTTGTTAACATCCAGGCCCCACTATTTGAATGGCTCCTCAACTGCTACCGAAGCAGTTTAACTTTGATCACGACCGACACATATTTGACAAGCTTGGCACTTGCGGGCATAGGCATGAGAATATTTGAAGAGATTGGGCCAATAATAACCATCCCTTCTAACTTTATGCATTGTAGCGTCACCTGCATAGTGGCCACTTGTAGGTCCCTCGTGGAAGTCTCTAAGCACTTTCTATGTATGTTATTACTCAAGGCATCTTAGCAGGACACCATTGTGGTGCTTCCTGAAAAGCACTCATGAACTAATTGATAAGATAGGGATTTTAAATGGATTTCCATTTTCTTTTCATTGGATAAGTGTGTGGGAAAGATGTCATGCTCTAATAATTTTCATAAATCTGAATACCATAGTGTTGTAGACATGGATTGAGGAACATGCTCAGTATTGTACATTTCTATCTCCTACTCCCAACCTGAAATATCTTGCTCTGGAGCATCTCTTGCTTCGGTTGTTAGCTTACAAATGCCAGGATCCTTTATGATGTGAATTGGTTTGAATTCCAGACCATATTCTTGTAAAGAAGTCATCTAGTTAGCCCTCTGCTCACCCAGCCCTTGCTGCACGAATAGTTTTCTTACCATTGGATGAGGCATAAAAATGATCGTGTGAGCTTTCAAAATATAGGGCCTGAAATACTTAACTACCTTGTATAAAACATATGTTTTTTTTCAATGGTAGGGTAATATAATTTTGGCCCTTATAAAATAGCGCTCGTAAAAGAGATAGGCTGCCCATTTCCTTCAATATCCTTCAGAGTCAATACGGCAACAATCGATGAATCTGAAGCAAGCTTATAGAGCAAGAAATATTTTCCATAGTTTGGTTTGAATAACGTGGGTACATCAATAATAACCTACTTGATTTGAGAGAAAGCGTCCTTCTCCCATTTATCCCATTTGTATACTGCACTTTTATTAATCATCTCTTGTATGGGCTTGACTATCTGAACATAATCAAAGATGAATTTTCTCAGGAAATTAATTTTCCCTAAGAAAAATTGCATGGCCTTCTTATTCACTGGAAAAGGGATTTATGTGATGGCTTTCACCCTCTCTTGATTAATTTTAATTCCACTTTTTGCTATGATGTGCCCCAAGAGAATCCTTACAAACACACCAAATATTCTCTTCTTGGAATTAAGAGAAATCCCATACTTTTGACACTGCTCCAATATATTTTTCATACATGATCTGATATTTTCTTGGAAACCATGATAACATCTTTCAAATAAAAAAATACGCTATGATCAATAAAGCCACATACAGTGATGTCCATCGCTCTTTGGAAATTTGCACCAACATTGATAAACCTATGGCATACTCTTGAAAGTGAATGTTCCCCATTTGGTCCTAAAGGTAGTCTTAAATTTGTACGGTTCGACTGCTAGCACCTGGTTATAACCAAAGAACCCATCTAATAGTGAAAACATCTAAGACCCAAATATTATCTAAAGGATTTGTTTCATGGATGGCACTAGGTAATTTTCTTTATCAGAAGCTGGATTAAGGTTTCAGAAATCAAAACATAGCCTTATTTCACCAAAAATCTTTCTAACTGTGACCAATTTGGAAACCCAAGTAGAACGTATGACTTTAAAGCTGATCTGAGCATCTAGCAACTTTCTCAATTCCTTTTGGATGAGGTGTTCCAGTGTTCGATGAACTATTAATATTTTTTGCTGCAAAGGATTTGCCCCTTCTTTTATAGGAATAACATGTTGGATAATACAAGTGTCATATGTCTTTAAATCGTGATATGTTAGTGAAAATACATCATGGTATTTTTTGAATAAGCGGATAAATGCATGATTCTCCTATGGAGAATAACATGTATTAGTGTTCCCAGATTGACTTGTTTAGATGATAACTTTGAGCTTTGAGTCTTCGTGTTGGTTGGTCCTCTAAATTGGTTATGTAGGTCATATAACTTCTATAGGGACACCAAACCCTTAGGCATATTGTTTCCTTTCACTGTGTTGGATGAATCTTGCGGAGCTTGATCATGCTCATCCTCATCTATGGAAACATCTTTGAATACACTTGCATTATCCATAAAGTGTACTATCGCTTGGTCATCATTGAAAACACGTAAATTAGTGGCATTACCCAGTATGGATGGTTTATATATAATTTCAATAGAAAAAACGTTTTTCAATGGAAACATCCTAGCAGTTGCATTTGTTAATTCGTCTATTTCAACATTTCTAACTCTAGGAACATAAATAATATTGAAAGTTTTGAAATGATTAATTAAACTCCATACCTCCTGCTGGTAATTTTCTAGATTTGGTGAAACACAATGTATAGTATCATGTACCTAATGGTTGACCATCTCTGAGTCACTGATTACCTTAAGAATTTCTACCTTTAGGTCAATAGCTTTATTTAATTTGAGTATGAGTGCCTCATATTCAGTAGTATTATTGGTACACTCGAACTCCAGATGACATGAAAGGATGTGCTTCTTTTTTCATAAGTCTGTAAGTATGCAACCAACTCCAGATACATCCTTCTTATTTGAACCATCGAAATATAGAGTCCAAGTATTATGAGCTATTAGGTTTCTTCCTATACTACTATTACTACTACTATGTACATCTAAATTAGATGATTCATGTGCACTACCTAGAGAACAAGGAAGTGGCTCCTACTGTGTATCTGATGGAGTGGATGATGGTTGTGCCTGATAGCAACCAAGGTCAGTTTCAAGGAAACAATTCCCAAAGATCATATCAGTAAAAGAAACAGGTTCGTTTTGGCCCTCAAGTGGTGTCATGGTGTGTTTCATATATGGCTCTCTTTGCACCCAAATATGGTTATTCTTGACCCCGTATGGAAGCCATAAATGTGACCAGTGTGTCATGAAATACCCCTATATTTTGTTGGACCAACCTCTGCTAAGTAGTACACCAAAGAATTTTAGGATTTCCATAATCACAATATTTATACATTGATGAGCTTGATCATCTTTTCATAATCTAATAAGCATATTTTTTATTTCACCAATAGCTTGGATGAGAGATCTGTCTAGTTGTATAATTTGTGCATTGGTTTTGTCCCATTTTGCATTTATTTTCTTGGCAATAGATAATGGTATTATGTTTAAAGATGCACCAAAATCTACTAAACAATTATGGACATTATAATTGAAAATTTGAAACGTTAATAAAAATGAATGGCATAGATTGTTAGCTTCTAATGTTACAACATTAACTATAGATTCGAGGGGACCAAATGACTTACTAGACACCTTTTGAGAGGAAGAAGATTTATCATCTAGCGAAGGTTATGAAAAGGCTTGGTTGATTAATTCATGCTAGCCTGTGATCCTTGTGAGCTCATAGATGGAAATATTAGCGTGCACTCTCTTCAGATATTCAATAATGCTATAATAAATTGTTTCACCTCTAGTAGGATGTGTTGAAGTGTATGGAGGAGTAGATTTGTTTGACACTTTCCGAGTGGTAGACTTAATATTATTTTTGGAGGAAGTGTTCTTGGAATAAGTTGTATTCCTAAACATAATCTATGTATTCTGAGCAAGATTTACCGGTGGTGAGATCCTTCTTAACAATTTTTCCTTTAGTTTTTGTCTTGTCGCCTCCTGATCAATAATAGACCCTTTAATCCTCAAATTATATCAACCATTTTTCTTTGGAGGATGTGATGGTTCTTTAACATTCTTCTTGTCAGCATTATAAATATAGTCAAATGCATTCACTTCATGTCCAATACTTCTTCTTTATTCAACCGTTGCAAGTTCGTTTGTTTCTTATGTCTATTCCGTCTACTGATCTGCTAATAAGGAATCCACAATGTGTGTGACCAGAGCATGCATGTTGTGATTCCACTGTGGGCATGTCTTTTCCTAGTGATATTCTTGGTGTAAAGAAAAATAATTATCCATGTTGATACTTTCTATATTTATCACAACATTTGAGCTTTGGGCAGACTTTACGAGCTGATTCCTTTTGTTATTATTATTCCTTCAACAAGGGAAGGAATTGGGATTATTTCTTTTAGTATAAGTCTCACTTGACCTCTTATTTAGCTTTGATATTTCATTGGTAAGTGTTTTCACCATCCTTGTCAAACTTTCAATATCCGACAATTGCTTTTCTTTAGCCTTACTAGAAGAAGGTTGAAACTTCCTACTAGTTTATTTGGAGTCCTTTGATTCATCATCGTCAATAATGACTCTGATAGCACACAAGTCCTTCTCAATGGTGATTGCTTCTGCAAAGTTTAATGTGAGTGTTTCCCTTGCATCTCTCTTGATGAATTGGGAAATGTTAGTGGGAAAGGAATCTATATAATAATCGATAGTAATTGAGCCATGCAGTTGCATTCCTGGGGGGAAGTTATTCAATATACGGTTGAATCTTTGATTAAAATCATTCACTTTTTCCTTTTCCCCCATATTACTATTTTTGAGCTCTTTCAATAACATCGTAGGAGTCTTTTCATCAAAAAAATTCTCTAGAAATAACTTCTTAAACTCCCTCTAAACATGGACTAAATTGACAGGAACACTATGGTACCATGTTTCTTCTCTATATTTTAATGTATAAGGGGAAATTTTGCAAGAAACATCATCGTAGCTTACCTATAACATCTATAGATGCATGTAGAAGTCATTAATGTCATATATTTCCTTTGTCTTCTTGTCTGGATCAAAATTTGATAACAACTTTTCCAGATATCTAGGGATCTTTTGGAGAATATTCGAAAGAGAAAGAGGCCCTTAGGCCATACAATCCAATTCTTGTTTAGCCATGTCTTCATATTTGTGTTCCTCCTCCTTTTACGAAGCTGAGGAGTATTTTCCTTCACTATCTAAACTGTCAAAACTATCATCAAAAAGAACAATGTCATCCTCATACCCTTCATTACGGAGAGGAACTTGATCTCGCTGTAATCTATCATCTGCAGAATCTGCTAATTCTTCAAGAGTAGTAAAAACAAAATCTTCCATTGTAGAAACTAATGTGCCTGTATGATTTGTTTTTTCTTCTTCAGGAAATGCTAGATATTTTTTTCTCCAAAAATTAAACCAATATCTTTGGAAAACTGACGGGTTATAGGTTGAAGTGCTCAAATTTGTTCATAAGTAAGTTCATATGCCAATTCTGGACCAGTATGAGAAGACCCTCCTACTTCAGGAATAGGAGTCTGAATAGTTCTCAGAATATTGCTACCCTACTCAAAATATGAATGATTAGGGTGTGTGTAGTTGTTAGCCATAAAAACCTAGAAGCTCTCCTTCTAGCACCAAAATGTTGACGGTGCTATCTATTGCCAACATATAGGGCATCCCCCCAATATAGGGTCCTAATTATGCCTTAAACTTTTTATTGTAGGAGTCCCATCTGGAATACGAACCTACTACCATTTACTTAAAGATATGCCCTGGATTTAATTGTTAACATGAGAGGCAAGTGCAAATGTCCTTTCGAATTAGCAAGCGAGTGTGCCTTATGATTGTCCAACTGCATATGTATCAAGGTTTTTTCAATGTAGAAGGGAAGAAAAGTGAGCCTCTAAGAGGGAAATAATAGTACTACCCTAATGTAGACACACATAGAAAGAGAAAGGCTCCTCTAACATCAAGTGAAATAGTTCACATAGATGTGAAGATCATTATAAATACAACTCAATTCCAATGAGTTGATCATCGAAGTCATCGAAATAGTTCAGTTACTCCAGTACAGGTGAGAAAAAAAATGAACAATAAAAATTCAAAGAATAGTCTTAGAAACATTCAAAATCCATGTGTGAATTTTTTCTGGTTTGAAAAGGCTTCAATATTAAGCAAAATATCCAAGACACATAAATACAATGGACATCAGTAGCTCCAATAGTGGAGCATTAGAGCCACTACTTTCTCCCCAAAAGTACTAACTCTATGTCTCTAATTCCTTGTGGGAGAAGCCAAGGTTAAAAGTCCTTTACATGAGAAATAAGGATCCTTTTATAACTTTAGGCATGACATTTCGCATTCCCGTGACTCTTGACTTTATAACTTCCAATGAACTTTGGACTTCTACAACTTTTGGACTTCCAAATGACCTTTGTAATTACATACGACTTTGGTATTACATGTATTTTGGATTTTCATGGCTCTTTCTTCCATACATGACTCTTGGACTTCTACTTGTTTGTCTTTAAATTGATTACAACATTACATGACAACTTCCACACCATCATATGATGAAGACATGACATGTCACTATCTTGATTACAGGGAATAATAGTGGCTGATGACATGGAATTTATTTAATGGTGATATGGCTACCACTCTTGTTTTCATTCTTCATACATCTTCTAATCATTGATGCCTTCACCCTCCAAAGGTTATTTTATATTAGAGTCTTTAGGGTGCTTCGATCATCAAGATTTCACTATGTTCTTTATTCTTTGATGATTCCTTTGATTATATTCTATGCCCAATATTCCTCGTATGTACTTGGCATTTTTTTTTTGATATACCTATGGCTACAATCATGAATGACAACCAACCATCAACCTGAAAATATCCTATTCTAACATGTTTTATGCATATTTTATAGTCATTCCTCTTTATAGTGGTTAAAGGAACAAGGATATAAGCTTCTGTGAACATTAGCACACTTTGAAAGGATGAAGGGCTAAAGAGGGAAAGATTTAGGGATTCAGCATGTTATCATGCGCTCAAGGGAGAAATAAAATCAAGTCATGGTGCAAGGCGTAAGTTTGAAGGATGAAGGAGGAGGCTTTAGGCTTTCCAATTTTTTTGTGCACTCAAGGGAGAGAAGGAGGGCACATGGTGCACTTCTAGAGGCTAAATGAGGAATGATTCAAGCCTTCATAGTGCACTCATGTGCTCAAGAGGCCGAGGACTATGCATGGCACAAACCTGAAGGTTAAAGGTGATGCTTCATGCCTTCGGACTACGCTCATGCACTCAAAGGGTCCAAGAGGGTGCTTGGTACACTATAGAAGGCTCAAAGGTTGAGCTTCAAGTTGTTGACAAATCAATGCTAGCAAAATTAGGGTTATTTATCTTCCTTGATAATTACTTTTGAATTATGTTAGCTTATTTTATATGTTTATTCTATTATCTTTCATCAAGCAATTACCAAATTATGTGTGTATGAACATCACAAGAACAAGAGACACAAGATGTAGGCACTCTGCTAGGGTGAAATCCCTATCTAGGGGAAAACCGAGTCAAACTTATTCCTTCAGTAGTTAAGAAGAGATAATCCAATACTCTTCAACCTAGACATAGACCTCCTCCAACCACCAAGTCAGCCCTTCCTTCCAGCAACTTCGATCTAGATCTTCAACCTTGCAATAACATCACTTCGACCCAACATATTAAAAATTTTGACCTTCCAACAACAGAATCTTTGACCCAGCACTTTCATAATTTCGTCCCTCCCAACAACAGAACTTTGATCCAACAAATATCCCTATAAATTTTCATAAAAGAGAGAGAGATATAGCCTAGAAACTTCGACTTGTATTTCTTCCTTCTTCCCATCGAACTTCAAACTTTTTCTACACTTCCTTGATGTGTATTGAACTTTTTGAGTTGATGTCCAAGTAGATAAAATTGATCTTGTTTATATAACCTCTTTTGTGGATCGAATTGTCCACTTGTAGGCCAACTTCATCAGGTTAGGGTTGACTTGGGGTGGAGGTGACAAAATACATTTTTGACTCAATACTAATTCTTTTTACATGATACAAAAGCCCAAGAAGGGTCTCATTAAGTGGACAAAGACTCTAATGTGTAGAAATTCTCACTATATATTAAACTGATTATAAAATGTACTAAAGCAAAATACTTAATCTACTTCTACAATCAAACTTGCGTAAGCTTAATCAATTTTGAGCAAGATCAACCAAAACACATATAACAAAGAAGAAGATTCAGTCACACATGAAACATAGAAGAATACTCTGGGGAAAGCCTCAACTAAAAAACCCACTATCTGTATTATCATACAAGTGGAAATATCTCAAGATTACACAAAGCTTTAGCCCTCAAGCTATCCAGCTCTCAGTACAATCCCTCACTTCTTCCCATAGATAGAATAGACAATACATATGCCTTCCTTCTATCCTCCAAGCCTCCTATTTCCTTGCGCAGTTTCTCCTTGGTCCTTCAGCTACCACCTATGTGATTCTCACCTCACACACTGCTCTGACCTCTGTAGTAACTGCACAATCCTCAAAGAATGAATTCCTTCTACATGCAAGAGATATTCTCATGGGAGTATTCTAGCAACTGATAGTACACTGTCCCTGCCTTTAATACAACTGGGTCTTTGTCTGAACTGACATGCATGAGCTATTTATGAGAGAATATTCAGTTATCTAGAGAACACTAGTTGCATGCATGCATGCATTAACTGACTGAACTCACAATTAGTTCCTCCAATAGTTGGGAACTAATTTAACTGGACTTAACTCAGTTAATTGAGCTAAATAATTACAACTCAAATACAACTCATCTTTATCCCCTTAATTAAGGGATAACTTCCTCAATCAAAGCGATAACTGTTGCATGTATTCACAAAGACTTCATGTTTTAATTTCTCCAACTAATCAACTCAAGATGAATTAATTAATTATTTTTCAAACAGCTGGCGAGACTAAATTCGAATTCTAATTCTCAATTTTGATTCAAGGACAAATCAAAATTGGAATATATCCTGAAATGCTATGTATAGCAATGCTAGTTTTAGCATTTCTATTTTTAGCATTTCTTGTTGCTATTTTCAACACTCCCTCTCAACAAGAAAGGGATTATTTGTCACCCTGATCCTGTCTCTGTGGAACTCGAATTTACACTTTGACAATGCCTTAGTAAAAATGTCAGCATCTTGCTCCTCGGTCGAAATATATTGTAATAACATGATCCTCCTCACCACGTAGTCTCTAAGATGATGATATCGAATGTCGATATGCTTGGACCTATCATGAAATACTAGATTCTCAGAGAGTTTGATACAAATCAGATTATCATAATAGATCACAGTTGGATCCATCCTCTGATCAAACAAACCAACTAGAATTTTCTGCATCCAAATATCCTCACATGCTGCCTGACTTGTAGCCATGTATTCAGCCTCTGCTGAGGTGAGTGCAACTGACCTCTATTTCCTACTGTACCAAGAAACTGCAGCTAAACCAAGGTTGAAAATTCCTCCTGATGTGCTCTTCCGATCTGATGGAATCCCTGTACAATCTACATCTATGAAGCCATGTAGCTTCACTCCCTCTAACCATCTATACCATAATCCATACTGAGATGTGCCTATGAGGTATCTCAAAACATGCTTCGCTACCTTCCAAAACAGCTTGGTAGGCTGAACCATAGCTTGAATAAACTGGTTCACTGCATAGCACAAATCTAGTCATGTGTTCACTAAGTACATCAGTGAACCAACAAGTTGCCGATACATAGTAGCTTCTACTACTTCTCCTAAAGTAGCATCCTCCTTCCTCCAGTTACCTGCTAGAGAAGTTTGCATGGGCTTGCACTTCTCCATGTGGAATATCCTAAGTATCTCATTGGAATACTTGCCTTGAGACACAAACACTTTCCCATCCTTCTACCACACTTCCATGCCTAGAAAGTAGTGCATGAGACCCATGTCATTCATCTCGAACTCTCTTGCAAGACATGATCAATTGATCTCACCTGTCAATATCAGATCATCAACATAAAGAACAATGATCAATTGCTTACCTTCCACCATGATGTGGTACAATTTCACATCTGCTTCACTCTTTGTGAAGCCTAACCCAGTGAAGTAGTTATCAATATTGGTGTACCAAGCACGAGGTGCTTGCTTCAGCCCATACAAAGCTCCCTTGAGTTGGAACACATGTGACTCATGATCGAAGGTCTCAAAACCTTTCGGCTACTCTATGTACATCTCTTCCTCAATCTTTCCATTAAGGAAGGCAGTCTTCACATCCATCTCATGGATCTTCCAATCCATCTATGCTAATAGTGAAAACATTGATCTGATAGATGAGTACCTTACTACAGGAGAAAAAGTCTCATCATAGTCAATCCCCTCGACCTATGAGAAAACACAGGCAACAAACCTTACCTTATGTTTCTCCACACTACCATCAGAAGCTTGCTTTACCTTGTAAAGCCAATGGGAACTCACATCTGACTTGTTCTCTCGTCTTGGAATAACATCCCAAACATTGTTTTGAATTGTGGAGTCATACTCCTCTACCATAACATCAACCCAAACTGGATGCTTCAATGCTTCCTCAAAGGAATATGGTTCGATGTCTACACATTCCCTAACAAGGGCCATGTAACCAGTGTACACACAGGCGACCTCCTCTATCTGCACTGAGAAGATGGCTCTGCCACATTCTCTCTCACATCCATCAACAATCTGTCAGCTTCCCTTGAGCACTTCTTCCCATCTCTGGAAGATTCTTCTTGAGTGGATGTCTCCACTCCTGGAACCTCTACATGTGGCTGCTCCGCATCAGTCTGAGGCTCCTCCTCCTTAGGAAGCAAAATTTCCTCCTCTTCATGCAACTTGAGTTCCCTCTCAAGAGAAGCTCGCATGTCCCTCAGCTCATTGAACTTAAGATCTCTGCGAACTACTATCCTCCGACTAGTAGGCAAATACACCCAATAGTTGTAGGAAGTAAGCCATGACCCAAAGATCTTGAAGTGACCCACATCTGGTCTCTTCCCGCATGCCTCAACCCACAAATGAAGTGGTAGGTCTTGGTCATGCAGCATCACCCGAGCTACCCCACAATCATTTTTTTTCTTCCTCTCGATCACCCCATTCTACTATGGGTTATGAAGTGCCGTCAACTCCCGTTTAATTCCTTCTGTAGCACAGAAGTCCTTAAACTCTTGAGAGACATACTCTCCACCATTGTCACTTCACAAGGCCCTAATCCTCTTTCCTTATTCTTTCTCATCCAAGGATTTGAACTCACAAAACCTTAAGAAGGTTTGATCCTTCTTCTGCATGAAATAGATCCAGCATTTACGAGAAAAATCATCAATGAAAATCAAATAATACCTTTGTTTAGCGGTGGAGTGGTCCACACACATCTGTATGAACTCGCTCCATGACAATTAAAGCATCTCACTTTAGATTTGTCAATATTCTTCCCTCTATAGGAAGAACTCGATTAGGAATGGGAAGCCTTACCTTTCCCTATCTGCACCTTACTTGTTGGGTGCTAAATGGTATCTTTTAAAACTCCTAATTTCCTCACATTAATTATCAACTTGGGCAAGTCATTTTATTCCAAGAGTGTACACAATATGTGCAAGCTATGAATCCAAAGAGTAATGCTTTTTAAAATAGAGTATAAACCTTTGATACAAGAGTAAATAGATGCATTTATAAAACTCAACTTGCAACTGTTAAAGGAAATACTACATATAAGCATCAAGACTTAATCTTCAACGAAAATCGTAATCAAATCTCAAACAAGCAATTAAGTTGACAATAGCATCAACCGAGAGTGTATTAGTATTAACCAATCTCTTCTAGCTGATTCTATCTATATCACACTCAATCTCAATTAAGCGATTCAATTCGAAATGATGTCAACTGAGAGTTTAGTAGTATTAACCAATTTCTTTCAACTGATTCTATAATAACCACACTTAACAAGATTCAATGCTTAAACTAATAATCAATTTAATCTACAGTAAGAATAAATGGAATCAAATGACAAAGCTGGGAATCACATAAAGAAAGTAAACTAACTTCAAATATAGGAAATTGGCAAATAGCAAACAAGATAAACTCACAGAGAATGGAAAAACATCAAACCAATCAAACTTACGTGAATTAGAAAGATATAACACAAAGAATAGTATTTTGATCCACCAGAGGCCGAGCCCTTAGCCACCAGTGAATACTGTTGAGCTACTTCAGAGAATACGAATGAATAATAACGTAAATTATGTATTAACTATTGAACTCAATCCTCATTACAATATGGTCGTGTTCCTCAAAAGCACCAGTCTATAAATTAAAATTACAATTTGAAAATAAAATAGAGATCGATTGATTCCCTTTCTATAATTTCCACTTTTATAGTAAAAAAGGGTAAAAGATAAGTGTGATCCCTTAGGATCGGGAGTTCTTGAGGGATTCACAACAAAATGCTATCTTCTAACATTCTTCTTGTTTAGCGTTGATCCTCCTGATTTGTCCTCCGGCCTACCTGCAACTAACGTGCCTTATTCCTCCTTTGTTAGTTTACGTTGTTTTGTCTCTATGGAGCAACAACTATTCCTTTCATCGTTTTTCTGCATAAAAGGGATTAAGAGTTAGTTATGGTGGCTAAATATCAATCAAGAGTAGTTCATTCATTTCTTATCATAATCCATCAATATGTTAGCGTATCGAGGTAATAAAGAGATAAGAAAAGAGGAAAAAGGTAATGTAACTGAGAGTAAATACATACCCATTACATAACTCAACACTTGCTAAGGCTAGATTTTCTTTATCATCATGCTTAGATAAAGAACCATCTCTGGTGCTTCTCCTGATCTCCTCCTGCATCAAATCTGACCACAGTCATTCCCAATCTGGTAGTTTCTCTCTTCCATTCACTGATTCCTGGTAGCTATGCCAGCTCTTAGAAAGACCGAGGAGAGCAAGACTCACCATATCATCATTAGTTGTCATGATTCCTACACTTCCAAGCTCATCTCTGTAGGTGGTGAGCTTGTTCAAATATGTAGAGATCATGTCGCCCTTTTCACACTTGATTTTCCGAAGCTTGTCCTTCAGGGCCAGCTTCCTCTGGTCACTGCTATTCTGATATAGGTCCTTCAATATCTTCCACATTGAAAATGGAGTCTCCTTTCCATGGAGACTCAAGACAATATGGTCTTGAACTCCCTCCAGAAGAATCCTCCTCGCTCTCGCCACACATTTCTTCCATTCCACCAATTCTTGGGCATTAGTTGTTGTTGGCTTGGGGTCTTCTTGATCAATGAATTCCTTCAAACCATTGTCCTCTAATACTACTTCCATGTGATCCTTCCATGCTATGTAATTCGAGCTTCCATCCAAGGTATACTCGAGTCTCAAGCCATTAACCGCCATTGGTGAACTTTGAGATGTGATAAGAAATCAATTTTGTACCTACAATCAAGAACTTCAAACTTCGAATTTCTCCCTTCTTTGTATATTGTTCTCTGCTTTGATCACCTTTTCTCTGATACCATATAGAAATTCTCATTGTAGATTAAACTGATTATGCAATGTACTAAAGAAAAATACTTAATCTACTTCTACAATCAAACTTGCGAAAGCTTAATTGATTTTGAGAAAGATAAACCAGAACACATATAACAGAGAAGAAGATTCAATCACGCATGAAACATAGAAGAATAATCTGGGGAAAGCCTCAGCTAAAAGCCTCGCTATCTATATTATCATACAAGTGGAAATATCTCAGGATTACACAAAGATTTAGCTCTCAAGATATCCAGCGCTCAGTATAATCACTCACTGCTGCTCATATACAGAATAGACAACACATATGCCTTCCCTCTGTCCTCCAAGCCTCCTATTTCCTTGCGCAGATTCTATTGGGTCCTCCAGCTGCCACATGTGTGATTCTCACCTCACACACTGCTCTGACCTCTGTAGTAACTGTGCAATCCTTAAGGAATGAATTCCTTATGCATGCAAGAGATATTCTCATGGGAATATTCTAGCAATTGATAGTACATTGTCCCTTCCTTTAATCTCAATTGGGTCTTTGTTTGAACTGACATGCATGAGTTATTTATGAGAGAATATTTAGTTATCTGGAGAACACTAGTTGCATGCATGCGTGCATTAACTAATTGAACTCACAATTAGCTCCCCCAACAGTTTGGAACTAATTTAACTAGACATAGCTTAGTTAACTGAGCTAACTAATTAAAACTCAAATACAACTCATCCTTATCTCCTTAATTAAGGGATAACTTCCTCAATAAAAGGGATAACTATTGCATGCCTTCACAAAGACTTCATGTTTGAATTTCTCCAACTAATTAACTCAAGATGAATTAATTAATTATTTTTCGAACAACTGGTGAGACTAAATTCAAATTTTAATTCTCAATTTTGATTCAAGGACAAATCAAAATTGGAATATATCCTGAAATGTTATCTATAGCAATGCTATTTTTAGCATTTCTTGTTGTTATTTTCAACATTCCCTCTCAACAAGAAAGGGATTATCTATCACCCTGCTCTTGTCTCTATGGAACTCAAATTTACACTTTGACAATGCCTTAGTAAAAATGTCAGCATCTTGCTCCTCGGTCAAAATATACTGCAACAACATGGTCCTCCTCGCCACACAGTCTTTGAGATGATGATATCGAATGTCGATATGCTTGGACCTGTCATGAAATACTGGATTCTCAAAGAGTTTGATACAATTCTGATTATCACAATAGATCACAGTTGGATCCATCCTCTGAACAAACAAACCAACTAGAATTTTCCACATCCAAATGGCCTCACAAGCTGCTTGACTTGCAACCATGTATTCAGCCTCTGATGATATGAGTGCAATTGACCTCTATTTCCTATTTTACTAAGAAACTACAGTTGAATCAAGGTTGAAAATTCCTCCTGATGTGCTCTTCTGATCTAATGGACTCCCTACCCAATCTGCATCTGTGAAGCCATGTAGCTTCACTCCCTTTGACTATCTATACCATAATCCATACTGAGATGTGCCTCTGAGGTAACTCAAAACATGCTTAGCTGCCTTCCAAAACAGCTTGGCAGGTTGAACTATAGCTTGACTTAGCTAGTTCACCGCAACACAAAGCTGGTTGTGTTTTCATTAAGTACATTAGTGAACTCAAATTTACACTTTGACAATGCCTTAGTAAAAATGTCAGCATCTTGCTCCTCGGTCAAAATATACTGCAGCAACATGATCCTCCTCACCACACAGTCTCTGAGATGATGATATCGAATGTCAATATGCTTGGACCTGTCATGAAATACTGGATTCTCAGAGAGTTTGATACAAATCTTATTATCACAATAGATCACAGTTGGATCCATCCTCCGATCAAACAAACCAACTAGAATTTTCCACATCCAAATATCCTCACATGCTACCTGACTTGTAGCCATGTATTTAGCCTCTGCTGAGCTGAGTGCAACTGACCTCTATTTCTTGTTGTACCAAAAAACTGCAGCTAAACCAAGGTTGAAAATTCCTCCTGATGTGCTCTTCCAATCTGATGGAATCCCTATACAATCTACATCTATGAAGCCATGTAGCTTCACTCCCTCTAACCATCTGTACCATAATCCATACTAAGATGTTCCTATGAGGTATCTCAAAACATGCTTCGCTGGCTTCCAAAATAGCTTGGTAGGTTGAATCATAGCTTGAATCAACTGGTTCACTGCATAGCACAAATCTGGTCATGTGTTCACTAAGTACATTAGTGAACCCACAAGTTGCCAATACATAGTAGCTTCTACTACTTCTCCTAAAGTAGCATCCTTCTTCCTCCAGTTACCTACTAGAGGAGTCTGCATGGGCTTGCACTTCTCCATGTGGAATCTCCTGAGTATCTCATTGGCATACTTGCCTTGAGACACAAACACTTCCCCATCCTTCTACCACACTTCCATGCCTAGAAAGTAGTGCATGAGACCCATGTCATTCATCTCGAACTCTCTTGCAAGGTCCTCCTTGCAAGACATGATCAACTAATCACCACCTATCAATATTAGATCATCAACATAAAGAATAATGATCAACTACTTACCTTCCACCATGATGTGCTACAAGTTTGCATCTGCTTCACTCTTTGTGAAGCCCAACCCGGTGAAGTAGTTGTCGGTCCTAATGTACCAATCACAAGGTGCTTGCTTCAGCCCATACAAAGCTCTCTTGAGTTGGCACACATGCGTCTCACGATCGAAGGTCTCAAAACCTTCCGGCTACTCTATGTACACCTCTTCCTCAATCTTTCCATTAAGGAAGGCAGTCTTCACATCCATCTGATGGATCTTCCAACCCATCTGTGTTGATAGTGCCAACATCAATCTAATAGATGAGTACCTTGCTACAGGAGAAAAAATCTCATCATAGTCGATCCCCTCGACCTGTGAGAAACCACGGGCAACAAACCTTGCCTTATGTTTCTCCACACTACCATTAGTAGCTTGCTTTACCTTGTAAAGCCAACGGGAAATCACAACTGACTTGTTCTCCAGTCTTGGAACAACATCCCAAAAACTGTTCCGAACTATGGAGTCATACTCCTCCACCCTAACATCAACCCAAATTGGTTGCTTCACTACTTCCTCAGAGGAATATGGTTCGGTCTCTACACGTTCCCTAACAAGCGCCATGTAACTAGTGTACCGCTCAGGTGACCTCCTCTATCTGTGCAGAGAAGATGGCTCTCCCACATTCTCTCTCGCATCCATCAACAATCTGTCAGCTTCCCTTGAGTGCTTCCTCCCATCTTTGGAAGACTCTGCTTGAGTGGATGTCTCCACTCCTAGAACCTCTACATGCGGCTACGCCGCATCAGTCTGAGGCTCCTCCTCCCTAGGAACCAAAATTTCCTCCTCTACCTGCAACTTGATCTCCCTCTCAAGAGAAACTCGCATGTCCTTCAACTCATCAAACTTAAGATCTCTATGAACCACTGTCCTCTGACTAGTAGGCAAATACACCCGATAGTTATGGGGAGTATAAGTGTACCCCACAAGTATCCCCAGCTCTGTTGTCAGCTCTAGCTTCTTCCAAGGATCCTTGGTCACATGTCAATAAACTGATGAGCTGAAGATCCTAAAGTGACCCACATCTAGTCTCTTCCCAGAGAAAGTTTCCTCTGTTGTCTTCATCCCAAGTGTGCGATGTGAGCTTCTATTCTGCAAGTAAACAACTGCGTTGCATGCCTCAGCCCACAAATGAAGTGGTAAGCCTTGGTCATGCAGCATCGCCCGAGCTACCCCATAATCGTTATGTTCTTCCTCTCGGTCACGCCATTCTGTTGTGGGTTATGAAGTGTCGTCAAATCCTGTTTAATTCCTTCTGCTGCATAGAAGGCCTTAAACTCTTGAGAGACATACTCTCCATCATTGTCGCTTCACAAGGCGCTGATCTTCTTCCCTGATTCTTTCTCAACCAAGGCTTTAAACTCATAAAACCTTGAGAAGGTTTGATCCTTCTTCTACATGAAATAGATCCAGCATTTACGAGAAAAATCATCACTGAAAATGACATAATACCTTTGTTTAGCAGTGGAGGCTGTCAAGAATGGTCCACACACATCTGCATGAACTCGCTCCAAGATTGCTTCAGCTCAACTGTCTCAATCATGAAAGGAATATTTTACATACTTACCCAAGGTACAACCTTTGTATGTGTCCACTTGCTCAAGTTTACCTTTGGGAAGTCCGTAGAAATCTGCTGCATAATCTTCAAGGCCCCATGATGCAAGTGGCCCAACCTTCTATGCCATAACCTGCCAATATCCTAGCTTTGCACCAAGTCTGCTTTGGAACTCAATGCGGCAAAGTCATCTACTTCCAACTTGTAAATATGCTTCACTTGAATCCCAATCCTCTTGGTTTGACCCGTGGCTATGTGTCTCAGGAATGCCTTTCCTTTACTAAATACTACATCATATCCTTTGTCTTCCAACATTGTGACCGATACCAAGTTTTTCTTTAGTCCAAGCACATACTTTACATTAGTCAGTGTGAAAGGAGCTCCATGCTCCCTCTGAAACAAAACCGTACCTTCACCTGAAACACAATACTTTCCATCATCACCCATCTCCATGTGCATCTGGAGGTCTTTCTCCTCCAAGGTACTGAATAAACTCTTATAGTTGATCATGTGGAATGAGGCTCCACTGTCCAGGTACCAAACACAACCCACCATTGATGAAACCATGCATGCAATGAGGGTAAAATCCAATTCGAACTGTTAGGCCAGTACCTCACCATCTAATCCTTTCGAGGATCCCTTCTTGGATTTATTAAATGGATAATTAGTTGCATATTGACCCACCCCATGACAATTAAATCATCTCCCTTTAGATTTGTCAATCTTGTCCCTCAATGGGAAGAACTTAATTAGGAATAGGAAGCCTTACCTTTCCCTTTCCATGCCTTACTTGTTGTTGGGTGCTAAAAGGTGTCTTTTAAGACTCCTAATTGACTCACATTAATTATCAACATGAGCAAGTTCTTTTATTCCAAGAGTGTACACAATATGTGCAAGCTATGAATCCAAAGAGTAATGCTTTTTAAAATGAAGTATAAACCTTTGATACAAGAGTAAATGGACGCATTTATAAAACTCAACTTGCAACTGTTAAAGGAAATACTACATCTAAGAATAAGGACTTAATATTCAACGGAAATTGTAATCAAATCTCAAACAAGCAATTAAATTGACAATAGCATAAACTGAGGGTGTACTAGTATTAACCAATCTCTTCTAGCTGATTCTATCTAAATCGCACTCAATCTCAATCAAGTGATTCAAATGGAAATGATGTCAACCGAGAGTTCAGTAGTATTAACCAATCTCTTTCAGTTGATTCTATAATAACCACACTCAACAAGATTCAATGCTTTAAATGATAATCAATTTAATCTATATTAAACATAAATGGAATCAAATGACAAAGTTGCGAATCACATAAAGAAAGTAAACTAAATTCAATACAGGAAATCGGAAAATAGCAAACAAGATAAACTCACAAAGAATGGAAAAACATCAAACCAATCAAACTTGCGTGAATTAGAATGATATAACACAAATGATAGTAGTTTGATCCACTAGAGGTTGGGCCCTTAGCGAGCAGTGAATACTGTTGAGCTACTTCAGAGAATATGAATGAACAATAACGTAAATTATGTATTAACTATTGAACTTAATCCTCATTACAATATGGTCATGTTCCTCAAAAGCACTAGTCTATAAATTAAAATTACAATTTGAAAATAAAACAAAGAGCGATTGATTCCCTTTCTACAGTTTCCACTTTTATAGTCAAAAAGGGTAAAAGATAAATGTGATCCCTCAGGATCGGGAGATCCTGAGGGATTCACAACTGAATTCTATCTTCTGACATTCTTCTTGTTTAGCATTGATCCTCCTGGTTCATCCTCCAGCCTGTCCACAACCGATGAGCCTTATTCTTCCTTTGTTCATTTACGTTGTTCCGTCTCTAGGGAACAACAGTTGTTCCTTTCATCATTTTTCTGCATAAAAAGGATTAAGAGTTAGTTATGGTGGCTAAATCTTAATTAAGAGTAGTTCATCCATTTCTTATCATAATCCATCAATATGTTAGCGTATCAAGGTACGAAAGAGATAAGAAAAGAGGAAAAAGGCATTATAATTGAGAGTAAATAAATACCCATTTCATAACTCAACACTTGCTAAGGCTATATTTTCTTCATCATCATGCTTAGATGAGGAACCATCTCTGGTGCTTCTCCTGATCTCCTCTTGCATCAAATCCAACCACAGTCATTCCCAATCTGGCAGTTTCTCTCTTCCATTCACTGAGTCCTAGTAGCTATGCCAGCTCTTAGGAAGACCGAGGAGAGAAAGACTCACCATATCATCATTAGTTGTCATGATTCCTACACTTCCAAGCTCATCTTTGTAGGTGGTGAGCATGTTCATATATGTATAGATTGTGTCACCCTTTTCACACTTGATTTTCCGAAGCTTGTCCTTTAGGGCCAGGTTCCTCTAGTCACTTCTATTCTGATATAGGTCCTTCAATGTCTTCCACATTGAAAACAGACTCTCCTTCCCATGGAGACTCAAGACAATATGGTCTCAAACTCCCTTCGGAAGAATCCTCCTCGCTCTCGCCACACATTTCTTCCATTCTACCAATTCTTAGGCATTAGCTGTTGCTGGCTTGGGGACTTCTTGATCAATGAAGTCCTTCAAACCATTCTCCTCTAATAATGCTTCCATGTGATCCTTCCATGCTATGTAATTCGAGTTGCCATCCAGGCCATAATCGAGTCTCAAGCCATTGACCACCACTGGTGAACTTTGATATGTGATAGGATATCGATTTTGTACCTACAATCAAAAACTTCAAACTTTGAATTTCTCCCTTCTTTGTATAATGTTCTCCGCTTTGATCACCTTTGCTCTGATACCATATAGAAATTCTCATTGTAGATTAAACTGATTATGCAATGTACTAAAGAAAAATACTTAATCTACTTCTACAATCAAACTTGCGGAAGCTTAATCGATTTTGAGCAAGATCAACCATAACACATATAACAGAGAAGAAGATTCAATCACACGTGAAACACAGAAGAATACTCTAGGGAAAGCCTCTGCTAAAAACCCCACTATCTGTATTATCATACAAGTGGAAATTATCTCAGGATTACACAAAGCTTTAGCTCTCAAGCTATCCAACTCTCAGTGCAATCCCTCACCGCTTCTCATAGATAGAATAGATGACACATATGCCTTCCCTCTGTCCTCAAAGCCTCCTATTTCCTTGCATAGTTTCTCTTGGGTCCTCCAGATGCCACCTATGTGATTCTCACCTCACACACTGCGATGACCTCTGTAGTAACTGCGCAATCCTGAAAGAATGAATTCCTTTTGCATGCAAGAGATATTCTCATGGGAATATTCTAGCAACTGATAGTACACTATCCCTACCTTTAATCTCAACTAGGTCTTTGTCTGAACTGACATGCATGAGTTATTTATGAGAGAATATTCAGTTATCTGGAGAACACTAGTTGCATCCATGCATGGATTAACTGACTGAACTCACAATTAGTTCCTCCAATAGTTTGGAACTAATTTAACTAGACTTAACTTAATTAACTGATCTAACTAATTACAACTCATCCTTATCTCCTTAATTAAGGAATAATGTCCTCAATCAAAGGGATAATTGTTGCATGTCTTCACAAAGACTTCATGTTTGAATTTCTCCAACTAATTTACTCAAGATGAATTAATTAATTATTTTTCAAACAACTCGTGAGACTAAATTCGAATTTTAATTCTCAATTTTGATTCAAGGACAAATGAAAATTGGAATATATCCTGAAATGCTATCTATAGCAATGCTATTTTTAGCATTTCTTGTTGCTATTTTCAACATAATGACTCGGTATAAAACCTATAAGTCCATAATTTGGACTTTTACCTATAGAATGATGACCCAAGCTTGAAACCAATGCTATAATAAGTCATTGTAATAATAAAAAATTTATTTTCATTCTTTAACTTAGATATAAATATGACAAATGAACCTAGTTACATTCTTCAACACTCCCTCTTAAATAGGGATGTATTGATAATTTACACATGTATATAAAAGTACAAGTAATATCTCAAAACACAAGAACTTCGAAGACCTTCAGCACACATGATGCCATAGACCGTATTCTTGACCAGGGAAATCTATCTGAGTGGGAGTAAGATGGACTAAATCTTTCAACCTCTCTAAGTACCATTAGGCTTACTTTCTAACCATCAACCCAGGGATCTAGGTGTGCAATACAATGTTAGAGCTCTATGAACAATGCCACCCTCCCTACTTTGGGATCTAGTCATCAACACATATTCTAGTCCTGTGTCCACCCAAGGATTTTGTATCACACAAGATGCCTCCTCAAGTGTCTTCCAAACACCTTTCATTGATGAAATCATTAATATCAACCAAACCAAGCATGCTTATCGAATATTCAAACTTCATGTTAGGAAGAGAATTTGTTAACACATTAGCTACATGTTCTTCGATCGAACATATTGTAGCTTCATGATCCCATCTTGTTCCAAATTTGTAATATAGTGGTAGTTATTTTCGATACGCTTTGTCCTTGCACAGAACACGAGATATTCATGCATCTTAATGCTACTTTGGTTATCATAATTTATCATAGTATGACTTATAGGTTTCTCAAAGAAATTTGATAAAAGCTTCCTTAACCATACAACCTCCTTTCCTACTTCACATGCAGCCACATACTTAGCTTCAACACTACTTAAAGAAACATGATTTTGTTTTCTACTCATCCATGAAATCATCACAGATCCAAAACTAAAACATCCACCAGTGGTGCTTCTTTCATCAATCTCATTGTCACCCAATCAGAATCCGTAAAACCTGTCAGCATGACTTCCTTGCTATCATACTTTAGGCAATGATGAATAGTACCTCATAGATATCTCAATATATGCTTGGCATCTATCCAATGATCATGATGAGGCTCCTACTGAAATTGACTAAGAATGTTAATGAAAAAACATATATTAGGTCTAGTGTTTACCAGATACATTAGAGAGCCTACCAACTTTCGATAAGAGGTAGCATTTATGAGACTTGAGTCAAAGCTTCTCAACTTCTTGATATTTTTTTTCATGGGAGTAGTCATGGGCTTGGAATCCATCATACTAAAATTCTACAACAACTTAATAATATACTTTTCCTTGCCCCAAATAAATCTCCCCAGGTTTTTTCCATACTTCTAATCCTAGGTAATAATGCATTAGATCGAGATCCTTCATCCCAAATTTGGCTGGCAACATCTTCTTGCATTCTTGTATCCTTCACTCTACACCTCTAATAAATAGATCATCCACATATAGTAGAATAATCACTGGCTCATTATCCACAACCCTGATATATAGATTTGGATCAGTGGAACTTTTAACAAACCCGATCCTTAGAAGGTGTGCATCCATTCTTGCAGACCATGCCCTAGGAGCTTGCTTCAAAGCATACAAGGCTTTCTTGAGTCAACAAAAATGAGTGTATTTTACATTTATTTCAAATCCTTCATGTTGTTCAATGTATACTTCTTCATCGACGGTCCCATTCAGAAATGTTATTTTTACATCCATTTTATGGATATTCCATCCCATTGTTGCAGCCAACGAAACGAAATAACTTATAGTAGTATATCTTGCGGTAGATACAAAGGTTTATTTATAGTCTATTCCTTCCTTTTGAGAGAAACCCCTTGCAAGGAATCTAGTGTTGTACTTTTTTATGCTTTCATCAAAAATAGGTTTGATTGTGTAGATCCATTTTGAAGAAACAACTAATTTGTCACTAGGTCTAGGAACGATTTCCAAAACCCCATTCTTCATGATGTATTGATATTCTTTTTGCATAGCCTTCTTCCATACTTCTTGATGAGAAACTTCCTCAAATGTAGTTGATTTAGGTTTTGTTAGTTTTTTTCATGTATGCATCATATCCAAAATATGTTTTTGGCCTTTTGATATCTCTAAAAGTTCCTTTTGCAGCTTCATGTCCTTTAGTATCTTCTTGGCCTTGTCCTTGTTTCGGTTATGATCACAGGTTGAATAGGCTCACTTGGTCCTTCTTCTTCTTCTTATTCTTGATTTGTATTAGGATTTTCATGGTGCTCTTCTTATTTGAATAGTGGTATGTCTTCATCATTGGAATCAATATGAATATCTTTGGATCTTTTGTAGGCATGATTTTCATCAAATATAATGTCCCTGCTTACTTCAATATGCCTCCCTTCCTTGATGTAGATTCTAGAGAAAGACTGTAGACAACAAAAAATCCCTTTAATTCTTGTACAATATAACTTCTTTTGATTGTCCTTTGGAACATGGATATAGGTGGGACATCCAAATATTCAAATATGGTCCACACATGGCTTCCTTCCTATGAATGTTTCTTCATGTGTCATATTATCAAGGATTGTACGAGGACTTCTATTTTGTATATATACAACATTCATTGCAACTTCTCCCCATAGAAATTTAGGAATGTCTTGATAAAAAAATTATTGTTCGTATACATTATTCATGTGTTTTATTCTTCCTTTCTACTACTCCATTTTGATCAGTATTGTAGGTAACAATGAGCTCCCTCTTAATTCATGCTTCTTTTCCATATGCAATTATTTCTTTTGAAGTGTATTCACCACCATTATCGGATCTCAAAGTCTTTATTCTTAGTTTTTTTTTGGTCTCTACTTCAAACCTAAATTCCGTGAACTCTTCAAATACTTCTCCCTTTGTTTTGAGTAGATAGAGCCATGTATTTCTAGAGTATAAATGAAGGTTACATAATAGACATAACCTGCAAGTGATTTTTTAGAAATAGGCCCACACACATCTCAATGGATAAGCTCCGATATTTATTTAGACTTTGTTTCATTTCTTGTAAATAGTTTCCTTTTATTGTTTCCTAAGGAACATCCCTTTCATATTCCTTCATAATATTCTTTAATATTGGGAATGCCATTTATCAATTTGTTGAGAGAGGGAAAAGCCTTGTAATGTAAATGTCCATATATTCTATCCAATAGTTCAATGGGATTGATTTCCATGTGAATTAGGGCTTGAGGAGATGGTGTTAATACTATATATAAACTTCCTTCACCAATTCTAATAATTATATCATTATCAACGTTTGAATCTTTCCCCTAAGGAAAAACCTTTCCATCTACAAAATAAACTCTATCACCTTAATCTTCCAAGAAAGAAATTAAAAGCAAATTCTTTTTCAAATGTGGAACGTATAGAATATTGTTGAGATATATCTTTTCTCCATTGTCTAGATTTAAATAACTTGATCCCAGGACTTTAACAAAGTTCAGGACTTTAACAACATAACTTTGTTGTCTCCCAATTCCACTGCATGAGAAGATTGTTACTTTGATAGATTATGCAGTTTTTTTCTATTTCATGTCATGTGTCTTAATGCTCCACTATCAGTAATCCATACATTGTCATCATTGAGTAAACCTATGAGTGTAGCCAAAAACCCTTTGTTTTTTACCTTATTTACTAAGTTTTAGATGATAATTTTGATCCAACTTCCTGCAATGTTGAATCCCATTTTCAAGTATCTTGTCATAGAGAGATTAGTCCTTTATTTCAAGCCAATAGAGTGATCTCTAATATTCCCTAACCTTAGCTCTGATACCATGTTGAGAAATCAATATTAGTAGAATTAGTGTTATATTTCTCTTCCTTGATAATTAATTGTGAATTATGTTAGCTTATTTTATATCTTTATTCTATTATCTTTCATCAAGTAACTGCCAAATTTTGTGTGTATGAACATCACAAGAACAAGAGGCCAAAGATGTAGGCACTTTGCCAAGGAAAACTCCTTGTCTGGGGGAAAACCTAGTCAAAATTATTCCTTCAGTAGTTAAGACAAGATCATCTAAGACTCTTCAACCTAGACACAGGCCTCCTTCAACCACCAAGTCAACCCTTCCTTTCAGTAACTTCAATCTAGATCTTAGACCTTGTAGCAGCAACACTTTGACAAAGCAAATTCAAAAATTCGACCTTCTAGCAGTAGAATATTTGACCTAGCACTTTCATAATTCTAACCCTCCCAGCATCATAAATTTTATCCAACAATGATCCAGATTTAAATAGGAATGCAACAAATTACAGAAATAACCATAAACACAGATATGCAGCGGAAATAATACTTCATTTCATTAATACAAAATATTGAAATATGCTTACAAACAGTAATGGAAATAAACCAGTTAGGGCGATGGTAGCTTATCTCTGAGAAGAGATGTGGCAGCTACATGCCTCTTGTGTTACAATGAGGCTCAAAGGCCTATTTATTGTTGAGAAACAATGGAAAACACTTCACATCCCAAAACCTAACCCTAGAAGATGAAACGCCAAATTGTGGGCCCCGTTTTGGGTAAGTTGGTACATCAACTTCCTGGGGTCGTAACTTTGGCATATGATCTCTATTTGACGCGTACAATAGCTCGTTAGGAAGATCTATTTGAGAACTACAAGTTTGGGAAGGGAAACATTGGTCCATGGACACATGTTGCCCCTAGATTTCCCAAAAAACATCGTTTAGGGCCTCAAAATGGCTCCGAAAGTTCAGGACTTGAAAGATGCTAAAAATAGTAAGTTGTGCTACAATTAAGGAAACTGAAAATGCTGAGAGAAACAATGGTGGGGTTCCAGGTGGACTTGGTAGGTGGCCACCAGTATCCACCTGGATCATTCCTCCCCTCTTAGGAAGAAATGGTCCCCATTGCATTGAGTTCCTCCATGAGATGAAGAAACTTCTACTGAACTTTGTCCCTAGTGAGCCACTTCTCCTGGTAAAGGAGTTGGCCTACTTTAACAACTCGATACAGTTGGATATTCTGTCGGTGAGTGTTCTTGATCTATGTGTCCATGATCTGATCCGTTGCAGCTTGTTCCATGCAATCTAGATTTAATTCTGTGGGTGTGAGCTGTTTTGCAATGTTAGATGTGTCTAGTAATGGTGGAAAGTATGGCCGAAGGTGGTCCACATTGAACACTGGGTGCAAGCTAAGGAATGGGGGAATGCTGAGCTCAAATGCATTGTCTCCCATAGCCTTAGTAATGGTGTAAGGACCATATCGGAGTGGTATTAGTTTCTGATAGGCTCCAGTAAGGCGTTCCTTTTGCAAATGCAACCAAACTTTGTCACCCACCTGAAACTTGTGTGGCACCCGATGTTGATCATGTCGCTGCTTGTACTTGGAATTTGATTTCTCCAAATGATATGGACCTATTAGCGAATATGTTGGATGTGCTCAATGAAGTTGTTTGCCTTGTCTATTTCGGACTGGACATGAGCCGAATCTGTGTGAGTAGCTGCAAGTGGCATGGCCACATCAATGGGGCATAGTGGCTAGAATCCCAAGCCCACCTGAAAAGGGCTGTGGCCAGTCGAGCTGTGAAGATCTTGGTTGTATTTGTGCTGAACATAGGGGAGGCTCTCGTCCCATGTGCGTGGATGCTTTGATTTGTACATGCACAGAATGTGTACAATCATCATATTGATAACCTCTGTCTAGCCATCAGTTTGAGGATGGAAGGTTGTGGACTTAGTGAGTCTGGTGTCCATCATTGACCAGAGGCTGGACCAAAATATACTGAGGAACCGACTGTCCTGATCTGAGATGATAGACTGTGGGATCCCAAAGTGCACCCACACTCATTCAAAGAAGAGTTTAGCAGTGGCTTCTACTGTGATATTCTTCTTGCAAGCTACCACAATGGCCATCTTCGAGAACCTGTTGACGACCACAAAAACACAACCATTTCCATGATTAGTGGAAGGAAGGCCTGAAATGTAATCCATGGAGATGGATTCCCAAGGTCAACTAGGGGTAGGTAGTAGGGTATAGAGGCCTTGTTTCTTGATGGTCGGTTTGGCAATGATGTAGGCAGTACATGATCTGATGTACTTCCCGACATCTTGTCAAAGATTCAGCCAATAGAAATACTTTTGCAGTACTACCATTGTTTTCTCGACCCCGAAATGACCAGTAGCCTGACTGTAGTGTGCTTCCCAAATCATCTTGGCACGCTCTCTTGAAAGAACACAAAGGTGACCCAGGTGGCATAACAGGGTATCTTGGAGGTGAAAATCTAGAACATGCCGACCCTCCAAGAGTGTCTGGCATGTGTGGCCCAATTCTGGGTTGCTTTTCTAGAGAAGTGGCCAATCAAAAGTCTCGTGCCCACAAGAGTTGAGCACGGTGGTTAACACCATGATCGATGGTTGACTAAGGCAATCTACAACATTATTGGTGCTGCCCTTCTTATACTTGATATTCAAATGGAACTGTTGCAGGTATGTAGACCACTTCTGATGACGGTCATTATGCAATTTCCCTTGGGTCTGTATGAACTATAGGGGTCAGTGGTCTATGTGGATGATCATTTCTTTAGCCAAAATGTAATGCTTCCATTGTCGGCAGGCCTGCACAATGGAATACATCTCTTTGTCATAAGTGGGATACTTTCAGATTGTGTCTGAAAATGTTTCACTGTGATATGCCACTAGATGCTTGTGTTGAGTAAGGACTGCCCCAATAGCATAGTCATAGGCACCTGCCTCAACCTCAAATGGTTGTTGCAAATTTGGTAACGCGAGCACTGGTGCCGTGCAGAGGCGATCTTTCAACTCTATGAATGCCTTCTGTTGAGATTTAGACCAAAAGAATTTTTCTTTTGCTCCTCCTTTGGTGACTTGACTCAAGGGCCAAGTGATATGAGAAAACCTGAACATGAACCTGTGGTAGAAGTTGGCAAGACCTGGAAAGCTGTGGAGCTCTATCAAAGTGGTTGGAGATGGCCAATCCTAAATGACTTAGATCTTGATGGATCCACATGCACCCCCTGTTCATCAATAATGTATCCCAGATACTAAACTTGGGTCATGCCAAAAGTGCATTTCTCCAAATTGGCACATAGCTTGTGTTGTCGCAGTGTTTGGAGAACCTGTTAGATGTGGTGGAGGTGCTCTTCCCAACTCTGGCTGAAGATTTGAATGTTATCCAAGTATACCACTACAAATGAGTTGGTGAATGGCCTTAAGATGTCATCCATTAGCCTCATGAAGCTTGCAGGAGCATTCCTCAATCCAAAAGGCATAACCAACCATTCGAAAAGGCCCTCCTTGGCTTTGAAGGCAGTCTTCCACACATCAAAGGGTTC